>JAQQSU010009220.1:0-12750 GCA_028627135.1 Pseudochirops cupreus
TATATATATATATATATATATTATTATTATTATTATTATTATTTACATGCAACTGGGGAATAAGATATATAGGCACTGAGATAGGGAGATTCATCTTGCTCTACCAGAAAGCCAGACGGGAGAGGGGGGAGGATATAGGAGAGAGCAGATTGGGGGAGGGGTTATACAATGGGATGGTTGTTTTGGGGTGGTGGGTAGGGGAAAGACAGGGAGAAAATTTGTAACTCAAAATCTTGTGGAAATCAATGGTGTAAACTAAAAAATAAACAAAAATTAATTTTAAAAAACAGAATTTACCAATAGTTCATACCCTGTAATCAGATTGATGGGGATACTCTCCAGTTTGATCAAAAACATATATTTGCTGCATCCTTCTAAAATACTTCCGCTTTCTCTTATTTAAATAAAAGAATTGTATCAAAGGCAAATAAATAAATAAGAATGATAATATAACCAAAGCCTAACAAAGTCATTGATTATGACCGTTCTCTTTGACCAAGAGTGAGAAATTAGTCAGGGATCATAGTGAAAAAGCTAACAATTCTGAGAAAGGCTTGTTTCCAAATCTTGTACATCTGATTAATATGATTCTATAATCACAAGGCATATGCAACAATCTTCTTGAAATGCTGAATAATGACCTCTAAAATGATTTAATTTTGGCTTCACCCTGTGTTGTGCAACAAATCATTATGTCTTTATTAATTAGAAAAATGGTCTCAATAATTGCTGATACATCTCTATAAATACTACAATCAAATATCCAGTTTGGGGCTGTATTTTGACAACGAAAAACATAAGCCAGCTGAGTATTTTGTTTGCTCAGATACTATAAACAATTGATGTTTAGTTTATTTTTAAACCATTAAATATCAACCTTGGCATTTTTAAATTGACTGATTACCACTTATTCCTTTTCTCAGTCTTTATTCTGCTTGACCTCTCTCCAGCCTTTGACACTGTCGATCACTTTCTCCTCCTTGGTATTCTCTTCTCTCTAGGTTTCCATGACACCCTTGTCTCCTGGTTTTCCTCCTACCTATTTGACCACAACTTCTCAGTCTCCTTTGCTGGATCCTGACCCAGATCAGACCCTCTCCGCATAGGTGTCCCTCAGGGTTCTATCTTGGTCCATCTCAGCAGTTAACCATGGATTTAATTGCAATCTCTATGCTGATGATTCTCAGCCCTTCCTATCCTACCCTAATTTTTCTTTGGACCTCGAGTCTTACATGTTCAACAGCCTTTCCAACATCTCAAACTAAATGTCCAGTAAATATCTTAAACTCAACATAGCCAAAACAGAACTCATTATCTTTCTCCCTAAACCCTTCCCTCCTCCTTACTTCCCTATTACTATACAGGGCAAAATCATTCTCCTGGTCCCTTAGGCTCATACCAACCTATCACTGACTCCTTACTACCTTTCCACACCACCCAACCACCCTCATCCAAGCTGTTTCCAGGATGTGTCAATTTTACTTCTACAAACTAGCTTCGATTTTTTGGGGGAGTGTTCTGTAGACTTGTTTTACCCACATGGAGCACAGCTTTGTGCAAAATACAATAATGGATAAGATTTCACAAGAAATAGGGCTGCAGCAGAAGTCTTTGAAGCTGCTGTTAGCTGAACAATCACTGCTGTCAAGTAAAATTATGCCTTCATTTTTTTTTAGCTTTTCAAGAGATTATTGAAACAATTCATCATGCTGATGCTAGAATAAATCCTGGGATCTTATCCATGAGCTACGTTCATTCAAGTTAACTTTTGCCCTTCACATATTATACCCCATTCTCCAGTTGGTAGTAAAAATGAGTGAGGTTCTTCAAACTCTACGTCCCAATTTATTTGTAACAATGACAGAGATGAAAGTTGTTAAGTCATTTCAGTCATGTCTGACTCTTTGTGACCCCGTTTTGGGTTTTCTTGGCAAAGATAATGGAATGGTTTGCCATTTCCTTCTCCAGCTCATTTTACAGATGAGGAAACTGAGGCAAACAGGATCAAGTGACTTGTCTAGGGTTACATAGCTAGTGAATATATGAGACCAGATTTGAACTCAAGAAGATGAGTCTTCCTGACTTCCTGTCTAGCTTTCTATCTACTGCTTCACCTAAGTGCCCAGAGAGAGATGAAAAACTTGCAAATTATTTTTTAATTTTGAGGAAAAGTAGCCCAGAATATTTTAAATCTATCTTTTTAAAGATTGGGTTTCCCTATATCTCTCAGAGGCTCCTGATAGGCCTGATCCCACTACTGCTTGGCAAGAGAAATTTAACTGACTCTCTTTCCAATCTGGACTGGTTTACCCCTCCTTAGATATCTTAGAGGCTCATCATATAAATGCAAGTCTTACAGGACACTGAATTGGCATAGTTCACTGAAGTTCAAAACTCCTGAACTCAATCTATCAGTCTCAGCCTTCCTAGGATGCTACAATAATAGACATGTACCAACAACCACTACTTTTGGGGCAGCCTTGGGTAGTTAGATGGTGTAGTGGATGGAGTGCTGGGCCTGAAGTCAGGAAGACCTGAGTTCAAATATGGTCTCAGATACTTCATCCTTGTGTGACCTTGACCAAGTCACTTAACCCTGTTTGCCACAGTTTCCTCATCTGTAAAATAAACTGGAGAAGAAAAAGACAAGCCACTCAAGTATCTTTGCCAAGAAAACCCCAAATGGGGTCACAATGGGTAGGAGTGAACAACAAAACCACTACTTTTCAGCAATGACACTGTAAAAACGTATGTAGGGAATGATAATTCAATCCTGCCACTTTGTAGTTGAGGCAAAAATTCAGTTTATTGGAAACATTTGGGTAATAAGATAATAGCTTATTTTATGAGGGTCTATGGATAGATAGGATTCAGGAGAAGTTGGGGAAAGCACTAACCTTTTCTTGGGACTTCCCTCAGTCTGGGGTCTCCTCTTTAAAATGGCTTTAGAATCAACAACTCTTCTCAGTATAGCCTTTCTCTTCCACTGTTTACTCCTCCCTTTGCTACTTGCTTTCTTTTAAATCCAAAAATTCAGAATATCTTTTTTGTTGGATATTGATGTATCTTCTTCATTTTATACAAATTGTTTAGGGCATAGCCCAATCTTTGAACGTAGTGGCTTTGATTGATTCAAGGAGGTTCTTACCTTGTTCTTACTCACTTCTGATTTATTAATTCAGTCAAAAATCTTGTCATCTTGTCAAGGCACAAGAATGAAATGGGGTGGTTTCAAACCTCCCCCTGCCCCGGCAGTAAATTTGAGTCCCAGCATCATTTTGAAATGATACAAAAGAGGAGTTAGAAAGAATTTCTTCATTTTATCCTTAATTCTTTATTCAAATTTATAAATTCAGTGATTCCTAGTACTGACCTGAAGAGTTGGAAATAATTATTTCATTTTATTTTACTCACTCTTGATTTATGCCCCCCCCCCAGAGAAGTGGGAGAGGGGTACATCTAGGTGGCACAGTGGATAGAGTGCTAGGCCTGGAGTCAGGAAGATTCACCTTCCTGAGTTCAAATCTGCCCTCAGACACTAGCTGCATGACCCTGGGCAAGTCACTTAACTGTTTGCCTTAGAAGGCTTCCTCATTTGGAAAATTAACTGGAGAAGGAAATGGCAACTCTTTGCCAAGAAAACCCCAAATGGGGTATTGGAAGCAACTGATATAACTGAATAACAACAAATTCAGTGGCTCCTGACACTGCATTCTGTTTTGTTTTGGTTTTTTGGACTTTTTTTTACTTTATTTTTCTTTTCTTTATTTTCCTTTTTTAAAATTAAATTGGTTTATTTACTTTTAGTTTACAACATTCAGTTCCGCAGTACCTTGAGTTTCAGATTTTCTCCTCCTCCTTCTCTCCCCTCTCCCCCATCATGGCAGCAAGCACTCAGATACAGTATCTATAAATATCTTCCCATTAATCATTAGTCAGGCTGTAAAGAAGGATTGTAACTGATGGAATGATCAGTGGGAAAAGGGAAACAAAACAAAACAAGAAAAAGAAACAGAGCAGGTAGTTTGTTTCAATCTGCATTCAGACTCTGCATCTCTTTCTCTGGATGTGGCTATCTCCTTCGATCATGAGTCTTTTGGAGTTGTCCTATAACCTTGTATTGCTGAGAAGAGCCCAGTCTATTGAGATTGGTTGTCACACATACATTGTGTCCGTGATTGTGTACAAATTTCTCCTGGTTCTGCTCTTCTTGCTCAGCATCGGTTCATAGAAGTCTCTCCAGGTTATTATGAAGTCCATCTGCTCCTCATTTCTTATAGCACAATAGTATTTCATTACATTCATATACCACAACTTGTTCAGCCATTCCCCAATTGATGGGCATCCTTTTGTTTTTCAATTTTTTGCCACCACAAAATGAGAAGCTATAAATATTTTTGTACATATGGGTCCTCTTTCCACATCTCTGATCTCTTTGGGATATAATCCTAGAAGTGGTATTGCTGGGTCAAAGGGTATGCACTTATTTATAGCCCTTTGGGCATAGCTCCAGATCTGACACTGCATTTTGAACAAGAAATTTGTAAAACTGTGATTGCAATGGGAAAACTTCTGAGCTTAGACATTAGCGAGAATGAGATGAGAATCGCAGACAATAAATTTAGTATCATTGGGTAAGCTGGAAGCTTAAGTAGATTGCTTCAGGGTTGCGGCAGATGTGTTCCTAAAGGTAACATTGTAAACACCACCAGAGATTGGCTTGATTGGATTCTGTCTTCCATGTTCTAGAAGTTTTTACAAGTCTATTTGCTTTCTTATGAGTAACAAGCTCTTCATGCGAAATTCTTTTCAAAATTAGCATGTATAAAAAAAGCAACCCAAGAAGGATAATTTCCCAACAGTGCTTTGATTTACCCATGATTTAAGTCCTTTGAACACAAATTGGGCATTATTTATAATGATGGGACCAAGGAATTTAAACCTAGAACACCTACTGAGTGTCTCATTTTCTAGGATAGGAAGGTAGAAAACTTTAATCTGTTTTGGTCATTTTGGTAGATTACCTCATCTGGTTATTTATTAATTAAATCTTTGTACATGTCTGGTACAAAGTACCAGCTTCTACAGCAAAAACTTGTTTTGAGTTTCATTTGTAAAATTTGGGTTTTTAAAGTAAATTTTACCTCTCAAATTTTCAAAAAGTTAAGTTTTAGCTAGATGAATAAAAAGAGCATCCTTCCAGAGAGAATTGCTTGAGACTTGGCACAGACAGCATGTTAGAAGGAGGTCTTATGTTCTCCTGACTTGAGGCCAACTTTCTACCCCTGATATCGACCTGCCTCTCTTTGATCCCGCAGAGTCCACACTTTGGCCCCTGGAACCAAATCCAGCCTGCCTCCTGTTTTTCTGTGACCTAAGAGATAAGAATGGTTTTTAATATTTCTAAATAAAGTTTTATTGAATTTAAAAATGTAAAATATAAAAACCATTCTCAGCTCGCAGGCAGTACAAAATGGATTTAACCCATGAACTTTGCCAAGTTCTCTCTTATGCCAACATCAGTATCACTGGTTTATGGAGCAATATTCATTGTCCCAAATATCTATTTATTTTGCCTTCTGATGTACAAACTCCTCCCACTATAAAATTCCCTTCTTTTTTCCTCCCAAGGCGTGAGATAGTTGGTGTGGTGGAGCCTTTGCCCCATGATGAAACCTACTGTGACCCTGCTACTCTGTTTCATGTTGCTAATGATTATTCCTTCATCAGGTAATGTCTTCATCCTCATTGTTTAGTATGTGACACTTCTGTAGAAAACTCACTATAGTGTGGTGGACCCCCTTTGGTAGTTGGGGATGAAACTGATGAACCTTTTCTCAAAATTTTTTTAAATGCATACAATACAATGCATAGAATTACAAAGGAAGATAGTTATGTTCAAATAAAAATGTAATTTTTTCCCATCCAGGTTCACTGGGTTCCCAATTAAGAACCCCTAATCTAGTTTAACCCTCTCATTTTAGAGAGAGGAAAAGTGAGCCTTAAGGGGAAGAGATTTATACAAGACCCTACCAGTAATTGAGAGCAAATCAAGAATTATAATCTGTAGCTCCTGATCAAGTCATATTGTAGAGACTGTCTCAAAGCAGTGGGAGGTTTGTTGCCAAGTGGGTCTTTCAGTGCTTCTGGGGATTATTGTCCATAGCAGCAGGAAGCCCAATGAGGATTTTCTAGGAGCTGTGGTAGGATCTCTGGGTGTTTCAGTTGGTCAGTCAGTCAATAAGCATTTAAGTACCTACTATATGACAGGCACTGTGCTAAGTGCAAGGGATACCAAGAAAGGCAAAAGACTGCCCCTCACCTTCAAGGAGCTCACAGTCTAATGGGGAAGACAGTGTACAAATGACTACGTACAAATAAGCTTAGATAGGGTAATAGTTGGAGAACAGGGGAAAGGCTCAAGAATTGATTGAGATAGAAGGTGGGATTTTAGCTGAGCCCTGAAGTAAGCCAGGAGACAAAGATGAGGAGGAAGAGCATCCCAGGCAGTCAGTGGAAATGCCTAGCATCAGGAGATGGAGTACCGTGTGTGAGGAAAAGCAAGGAGACCAGTATCACTGGATTTTAGCCATGTGGTGTGAGGAGGGAGAACATAAGACGTAATTTAAGTTTACATGTCCAGTTGTGATTGTCCTCAAGAAATTAACATTGAAGTTGTTGTTTCTTTCTTGTATAGATATTATACAAGGACCATTTATCAATTCCAATTCCATGAAGCTCTTTGTAGAATTGCTCAGCCCTCAGCTGCTCTTTATAAGTGTGACATCACCAATTCCACTGCAGCCGGAGCCAAGTTGCTGTAAGAAGCTGTACTCTCTTTTCCATTCCTTCATTGTCTACCATGACTTGCTTTTGGGTCTTGCTTTTCCTTTGATTGCCTTTATGAAAAAGTAAAGGAAAAAGAGCTGTATGTGTGTTATGGATGTTCAGTTTTTAATGAGGTAGGAGGGAACAACATTAGATGGCTGGATCTCACTGGGAGAAGACACTCTTTCTCTATCAGAGCTATAGGGCTACCCCTGACTTCTGTGGAAGGAAGACAGAGACATGGGTAGAGGTGGATAGGAGAAATGACCTTGTTTATTTAACTGCCAGTAACAAAGTCACATGGGGCAGTGAGTAGGAAGAAAACTTAACTTAGATTGTTGATTTGCTACAGATCCAGAATTCCCCCAATGGCTCTTTCTTTTCTTGTACAGTGACATGCTGAAGCTGGGAAAATCAGAACCTTGGACGGTAGCATTAGAAAATATTGTAGGAAATAAGATGATGAATGCAACACCATTGCTTGAATACTTTGAGCCCTTATTAACGTGGCTGGAAGAACAAAATGAGGATACATATGTGGGTTGGAATACTGCCTGGAGTCCTTGTAAGTACCAGATAATCATTTCAGGGCTTAAGCTCTTCTCTCTTCTCCTGTCTCCTGTCAGTCATTCCACATACATAGTATAATGCCTTTCACAGAGTAAGTGCTAAATAAATATTTGGGGAATGAATGGATTAATATTGAATTACCTCTGATGGTGTGCATCCTCTATTCTATGCTGTGCACACAGTAGGTGCTCATGAAACATTTACCAATTGAGTCTTTATCTGTAAAATTACAGGACTTCACTACATAATTTCTAAGGTCTTTTCCACTTGAAAAGTTCTGATTCTTTGAATTTATCTAATCATTGATGTTGCACTAAATATATTGTAAGATCCAGAGTTTGAAGTTGAAGGAATGAAGAGGAGGGAAGCTATAACTGTTTTCCTTAACTTTTATCCCCACTAATCTGTCATTTTGTATACTAATGGAAGAGGAATAAAGAAAAGAGAAGGGGAAATGGAAAAAAGAAAAAAGGGGAACAGAAAGTGGAAGAAAACATGGGAAAGCCATTCTGGAAAGTACACAATCTTAGAAGCAGGAGAGGGAGAATTAAAGTTAGCAAAAGAAAAACCTGAGAACTCTTTCCTTTCCCTCACTACCTCCCTTCCTCCTCCTCCATTTCATATCCCAGCCCTGGGGAAAAATGAAAGTACCGCCAGACCTGGTAGCATTCATACTTCTCAACTTAGCCATTTCTTTTCAATCAGATGATGAAGACAAGATCAAAGTGAGGATAAGTCTGAAATCAGCACTTGGAGATAATGCAGTAAGTAACTTGGATAGTTCTTCCATTATTTTTCTTGTTATATATTCAAAAAGAGGGTGTTATAAGAAAGCACCGGTATAGTTAGAGGAGTAGAAACCACATTCCTGACCTAATAACCTGTGGACTTTTTTCCTTTGGTACTTAATTTTCTCTGATGATTCTTTTTTGGTTAAGTGTACTAGAAAAGCAGCTAGGTGGCACAGTGGTAGAGTCCTAGGACTTGGAATTAAATCTTCCTGAGTTCAAATCCAGCCTCAGACAGTTACTAGCTGTGTGACCCTGGGCAAGTCACTTATCCCTGTTTGCCTCAGTTTCCTCATCTGTAAAATGAGCTGGAGAAGGAGACAGCAAACCACTCCAGTATCTTTGCCATGGAAACACCAAATAGGGTGACAGAGAGTCTGATATGACTGAAAACAAACAGTAACTGGAAAACACTCAGAATCAGAGGATATGATTTCAGGTCTCCGCTCTGCTATAGCTTGTGTAATGTTGGACACTCCATTTAAACTCAGAGTCTCAGTTTCCTTATCTGCTGAATGGGAGAGAGGGAAATAATATTCTCCTTACCTATCTCGTGAAGTTGTTAAGATCAAATGTTATGTATGTAAAGAGCTTTCTAAAACATTAAGTAGTGTAACATTAACATGTGAGCTGCTATAATCTCTTGAAGTTGTTATGGTAATTAATGAGATTTCTGTGCTAAAGAATGAAAATTATGCAAATAAGAACCCAAAGATGTTATTGTTCATATCAGAGAAAGATGCTGCTGACCCACCCTTAAGATGGCTTGCATGCTGCTTCAATTGTTTTACCAGAAGAGGGAATAGATTTTTCTCTTAGTCAGCTAGCCACCTTTACAATGATATACATATTTGTAATAATTCTTCCAGGTAGAGAAGCAAAGTATTAGTTTAGTCAGATTAGTTTCATTTTTTGAATCTTTCTAGCATTAGAATCAATATTTGTTATGGCATGTTTTATAAGGATTAGCTTTTTGTTCAGTTGTGTCTGACTCTATGTGATTCCATTTGGGATTTTCTTGGCAAAGATACTGCAGTGGTTTGCCATTTCCTCCTCCAGCTCATTTTACAGATGAGGAAACTGAGGCAAACAAGGTTAAGTGACTTGCCCAGGGTCACACAGCTAGCAAATATCTGAGGCCCGATTTGAACTCAGGAAAATGAGTCTTTCTGACTCCAACTGGGCACTCTATCCGTTGCCCCACTTAGCTGCCTAGGGCTCAACTAGGAATGGAAACATGACAAAAATTAGGCTCTGGCTCTAAGAATCCAATAAAGAATGGTTAAAATGAAGACATTTTGGAAATTGATCAAAAGAGGGCAGACTGGCATAGTCTCTCTGCAAGTTGACTCAAGAGCCCAGGATTTAGAGTCAGAGAACCTGAGTTAGAATAAGAGCTTTGTTACTTACTCCCTGTGTGACCTTCAGCAAGTCATTTTACCTCTACAGAAATTGGTTTTCTCATCTATAAAATAAAGGGATTTGGTTCTCAGCAATTTTCTGGAGGTATCAGTAAAACAAACCAACCTATAGGATTCTCCCCATATAGCTATGCCAAAAAATCAGTACAATTAAGTGAATCTTTAAAAATCATGCAGACTACATGTTTGGACTTAGTGTAGACAAATGATTGGCTAAATGTCTCCCTTTTCACCCTTAGCTGTGAGTATTGTGTAGACGCGTGGGACCATCACATTGACTCTTGTCTTACTACTGAACTCTGATGACTCTGGAGGAGAGAGTGAGGCTGATGACTTGGAGCAGCTCTGCCTCACTTAAGTCCAGTTCACACACAAGCTAAGCCATCACCCTCCTGATGTAATTTGGTCTCCTTTGAGAACAAAGGACGAGCAACAACAATGTGTAAACTAGTAGTATCAAATTCAGATAGAAACAGGAGCCAAAAAACCCAAGGATCGCAGCAGGCTTCATATTGACTTAAAACACCACACATATTTATGTATTTATTTTTATTAATTTATTTGCTTTGTTAAAGATTTCCCAATTACATTTTAATCTGGTTTGGGCTACACTAGGGAGTATTGTGGGCCCCCCCGAGTAGCATGTTTCATTTCTCTAGAGTAGACTCAATCTCAGATGACTGAGATCAATAGAATTAAACACTTGTCACTTCTCCCCAAACTAAGAGAAGACTTCATAGAAAGACTGGTAGTCCCATAGGTTTATTTATGTTATACTAATAATTCAAGAATATGATTGCCTTAAAACTTGGAATGTGAAAAGAATTTCTTTTCCAACCTGGAGCTGCAATTTCTTCTTCCTCAGAGATCCTTCAGGTTTTCCAGTGAAGTGTTTTCACTTCAATTTCCTTATCTACTAAATAGGGAACGGAAATAATATTCTGTGAGTTCATACTCACAGAGACCACTAGGTGGCGCTGGTCTGGCATCAGGAAGGCTCACCTTCCTGAGTTCAAATCTGGCCTCAGACATTTGCCAGCTGTGTCTCCTTTGGCAAGGCACTTGACCTCTGTTTGCCTCAGTTTCCCCAACTGTAAAATGGGGATAATAGTAGCACTTACCCTCCAGGGTTGTGGTGAGGATCAGATGAGCTAATAATTGTAAAAATGCTTAGCACAATGTCTGACACATAGGTACAATATAAATGCTAGCTATTGTTTTTATTAGCTAAAATTCTTCAATCAATCAATAAGAATAAATATTTGATAACCATGGAAAGAATTGTGGATGGGTAAGGAGGCCTCTTACATATTTTCACAAGGATCATAATGTCAAACCTAACAAATTTGCTGAACTTAGAACAGGAGGCATCCTGGTACAAAGGATTTGGAGTTAGAGGAACTGAGTTCAAATTTTGACTGTCACTACCTACTTAACCTTGGGTAAGTCTGGGCCTCAGTTTCCTCTTCTGCTAAATGAGATGGCCCCAGAAGTCCTTTTCAGCTTTCAATCTCTGACCCTACTATGATCCTTCCTGAGAGCTTTAGGTCTCAGGGAGAAGGTCTGCCTGTCCGTTTTTTGGAAGAAACACTTATTGGTTGGTTCAGGTTGCCTTGTTACAGTAACGTTAGTTAAGCCTGTGATGAGAATTCAACACCACCACTTTTTGATCAATTCTGAGTCCAGAGAGATCCATAATTATTCATTTTTCATATTTTTGTTCAAGACTAAGATCTACTGAAGAAATTAACTTGAAGTAGATATAAAAGTGGCTTTGTGAAACATCTCCTGTTGTTGTTGACTTCTATAAAGAATAGGAAGGATGACAAAATTGGAAAGACCCAACATACCCTTCAGGTTATAGTGATCAGCAAGGCCAGTTAATGAAGAAAACAAAACAAAGCATATATACAGGGCATTCCAAAAGCCTTGGTGCTATTTAAATGATTTAAGCTATTTAAATCATTAATGTTTTAAACTGCACTAAGAATTTTGGGACACTCATATTAGAAATAATTATCGAATGCATAGCAGAGTTAGGACTAGTCTGGGAAAAGCAATCTATGAAATACATACCCTGAAGAGCAAGAACATAGGTAGTTATTGTCCTATACTTGTAGGCCAAAGCAATTAGTGAACTTGAGAAGCGTCCGATTCAGAACAGGTAGTTGCTGATTGTCAGCATAAAATTAACCTTGGTAAGTAATCAGTCATGGAACAAGCATTTATAAGTTGCTGACTACGTACCAGGCACTGTTCTGGGCCCTAGGAATACTACAACAAAAGAGAAAACGTCTCTGCCCTCGAAGTGTTTAAATTTAATCTTTTTCTCCCTCCACAGTATGACTGGAATGAGAATGAAATATATTTGTTCCAGGCGTCAATTGCTTTTGCCATGAGACAGTATTTTTTACAAGAAAAAAATGAGACTGTCCTTTTTAGGTGAGTGAGTGTATTGAGTTCTCAGCTCAACTCCATAGCATTCTCTTAGTTTTGTTGGGGATAAGGTTTTGGGGAAAGGGGATATTCAGTTTAACCTGAAGGTCTAATCCCATTCCAGTGAATTGTAAGGGACCTGTTTGATGTATTTGTTATCATAGAGTTTGGGTGAATCCGATATTGCTTGACATATGTCCAGGGTGGAAGTATGTTGATGGCAGCATTATTTTCTGTCTTGCTTTTCCTGGTCCTATGAACAATCATGACCAACCCTCTTTTTCTGTTTCACTTACTGTTTCTCCACACCAACTTCATTTAGGCTATTTAGACATTCCCTTCATGGTATGGGATCATTCCTCTTCTTAACACTTTGTCTCTTTTTCTCAGGAGCTCTTATAAGTGCACCATATGTTATTACCATTCTTCTTGGGTTGTTTCTTGGTACCTGAGCAATGAGAATCCTCTGTATTTTCTGAAGTTCAGAGTGCTGACCTTTTCTCCTGAATTAAGTGAATGATATGCGTTTGATTTAAGTTAGATTGTTAACTCCTTTTGAGTCGCTTTCCTTTAGAACCTGTGCTAGTAGCCTTCCTGGGTGTGCTAGGGTGCTTGCTGCTACACTGAGTAGCATTTATTCCCATTGAATGTTGTCTTTTTTTTTTCTTTTTTTTATTAAATTTTTTTTGAGTTACATATTTTCTCCC
>JAQQSU010009221.1:0-12750 GCA_028627135.1 Pseudochirops cupreus
AAAAAAATTTTAAAAAAGGAGAAAGTACCTTCCTCTATGTCCTCTGATTAATATGGATTAATGTTTCTTAACTGAGTATTGGTAGCTGGTTTTGAGAACTGAAATTTATTCCTTAAAAAAATTTTTAAAACCAAGGTCTCCAAAATTCACCCATTCTATGAGGAGTAAGTTTTTATGACTCCTTACTTTGTTAGTCAAGGCTCTTGATTCAGTTAGTAATAATAATAATTAATAATGATAACTGATATTTATAGAGAGCTTTAAGGTTTTCAAAAGGCTTTACGTGTAGTATCTCCTTTACTCACATAAAAATCCTGTGGGTCAGGTGCTATTATTATTACCATTTTGCTAATGGGGAAACTGAGGCAGAATGAATTTAAGTAACTTGCTCAGGGTTACACAAGCTAGTAATTGTCCTAGGCAAGATTTGAACTGTCAGGATCCAAGACTGCACTTCTCTCTCTCTCTCTTTTTTTACTCCTATCTTTTTACTGTTAGAAGACACCCTGTTTTCCAGAGTTTAAGGCCCAGCAAGCAAGCTGTGCTCTGTGCTTGGCATAACAACCATTATTTGCACTCACCCTCTGGATGATCTTGGCTGCCATATTACAGAAATGATGGTCCCTGAGCTTGGGCAAGCACCAACAAGCCCAGACATGGAGCTCTGCTATGGATGGACTTTTTGTCACTAGACAATGATGTCTCACTGTTTCTGTTGTGTCTCACCATTATTGCTACACTACACTGTTTGATTCTTTCTCTAGCCACAAATTTATAAATGAAGGTTTACCCCCACTGCCTTTGGTCTCCTACTAGATGAGGCCCTGACATGTGTCTCATTTCCCTTCCCCAATGGAATACAGAAAGCTTTTTGCTTAGAACCAGTGTGGGCTCTTTGTTATTTTTGGAGTTAACAGAGGTTGCAAAATCTCTGTGATTCTTTGGTTATTTCTTACCAGAGTTGACAGAACTCAGTTCTTCTTGACCCCATGTCTATTGCTCCATTAATTTTGCCAACTATTAGAACTTAATAATTACTACCTATGTACCAAGGCACTGTGCTAGGTGGTAGAGATCCATATATAAATTGAAAAACTGTCCTTGTTCTCAAGGAATTTAAATTTGTAGGGAGGAGGAATGGGAGTGTATAAAGAATGTCACAATTGGGCACCATTCTGCCATTTAAAACTTATCTTACTACTCTCCTCCTTGTATTTAATTAAATAAGCACTTTTAAAGTTCTTCCTTTGCAAAAGGCACAGTTCTAAGCACTAGGGATACAAGGACAAAACTTGAATAGTCTTTGCTTTCAAGGAGCTCGTATGGCACTGGGGGAACTTCATGATAATCTCCATGATCCATCCAAATTGTACCATTCTCCAGTCTCTCTGTATAGCTCCTATTTCTCTACGTCTTTGTTTGCACTTTTCTCTATGCTTACGATACCCATCCTTCCAGACCCCTGGGTCTTCTGAATCCTCCCAATTCTTTAAAGCTCACTTACTCATGGAAGTGACCCTCTAGTTTGTAATGAACTTTCTTCCTTGGGATATAACATAGCATAGTTTACTCCTTTCATGCATTGTTATATTCTTTTTTGCTTTAGTCATTTGTGCATGGGCAGCTAGGCGGTGCAGTGGATAGAGTGTCAGGCCTGGACTCAGGAAGACTTATCTTTGTGAGTTAATATTTGGCCTCAGACACTTCCTAGCACTGTGACCCTGGGTAAGTCACTTAACCTTGTTTGCCTCAGTTTCCTCATTTGTAAAATAAGCTGGAGAAGAAAATGGCAAACCACTGTAGTATCTCTGCCAAGAAAACCTCAAATGGGGTCACAAAGAGTTGTACACAACTAAAAACAACTGAACTACGTTTGTGTATATGTCATAGGCTCAGGCTCATATATTTGGATTTGGAAGGGACTTAGAAGGTCATATAGTCCAACCCCTTAATCTTAGAGGTGAGGAAAACTGACCCTAGATAAATGAAATGACTTGCCAAAAGTCATCCAATGAGGAAGTAGTAGGACTGGGATTTGAACGCAAGTTTTTACCTCCAAATCCAGAACTTTTCCTATAATTTCATATCTCCTTTCAAATGTATATTCCTTATATCCCTCAGTTCAATTCAGTATGACTGTAACCTATTCATCTAAGTTCTATACATAGAGCTTAGCCTGGAAAGTTACTGAATTTGGGGCTGCTAAGTATAATGTTAATGGGATATAAGATCTTCCTCTCCCATTAATAGGCCTCAGATGGAGCCCATTAAGGGAAGCTTGTTTAGCGGAGGCTTGCTTTTAGGAAGGCTTTCACACCTTTTGTTAATTTCTAATTAGGTACTGAGTCTAGAACTCTAGGCTCTAGAGCAGTGGTTCTCAACCTTCCTAATGCCGTGACCCTTTAATACTTGTATTTGGGCATATCTACATGTGGACAGACCCGGACCCGCCTGCAGACACATAGAGGAGTGGTGTCTCTGTCCCTAAGACCATCAGAAATATGTGTCTAGGCGGTTGTGATACCCTCTGACTCTAAAACGGATATATATATATATATATAATCTGAGGTTAGCATTTTGCTTTGGGACTCCCTCATTGGAAGGCTGTTCTTGTGATTTGACCAGATGAGATTCTGGGTAGCTGTTAAGGAGCCCCTAGCTTTAAAAAACACAGATGTTGGTGCTTCTCTCTCTGTATGTATTGCCTTGGTCAGACAGATCTGTCTGTTGATCTATACTAATTTCTTAGACAGTTATAAGCCCTGTCTGTTGGTGTTTATTTCTCTGCTTATATTTTCTTTATTTTCTTTGTTTGGATTGTCTCTGAAGTTCAGGGTGTTAATTTTTCCCCTGAACTAATGAATGTAATTAAAAAAGATTGTTGACCTCTTGAACAGCTATCTTTTCTAGTAAAGCAGATCTAAGAACCTGTGCTGCTGCTCCATTAAGTACTCAATGAAAGCCTTTTGATTTGGATGAAATGATAAAGCATATACTATAAGTATACCTTGCTTTCCACAAAAGGTGTTACTCTGAAAGTGTTATATCTAAAATTTATGAATTAAATCCCTTGATTCTCCTTCACATATCTGAAAAGATTTATCCTTAAATTCTGTTGCTGTTCCTCTTGGGACAATGGCTCCTAACCCCTGAAAGTCCAGTATCTTGACTTCCAATTTTGTTACCATAAGCCTGTGAGTAAAGTAAGCATGAAAGCTGCAGAGAAAAAATCTCAGAGAAATATGGAAACAAACAAGCAGTTCTCAAAGGGGGGGAAGGAAAGATGATATCTATTTCATCTATCACTGAGCCACCTCACAAACTGTACTGGAGGCTGGTTGGTGCTTGGCAACTACCTCTAACAGCATGGCAGTGTCTTGGCTGATGCAGTGAACACAGAATTGGACTACTGTTGAGTTCCCACCTGGCAGATCCCATCACCTGAGGCAACTGAGTATTAGAATTCTAATTAGAACTGCCCAGCCTGTTTAGTTTCTAAGCTTGCTTCTCCATATGTAGTAATTCCCTTGTCCTATGGCTAACAAATTTCCAACTCCTGATCCTTTAATCCTTGTGAATGAATTATCCTCTCCTTAGGTAAAAACCCATTGTTCTCTGTAATGGGACCCAGAGCTGTAAAAACTTTGCATGTATGTTGGTGAGATCTGATGTTGGTGGCAGGGTGATCTCATTAGAATCATTTTCTCTCTTTGGCTCTTTTTCCCCATCTGGAGTTAGTTCAGGAAAATCTCCTGAGATTTCTGTGTGAAGTGTGAAGTCATGCCTTAGTTCTCCAAATGTGGTTCACAAGGTTTTTAGCTCCCTCTTAAAATACTCAAGGATTACTTTCCATGATTAAAAAGAAAAAATGCAAATCAGACATGAAACAGTTCTGATTTTACCCTACTAAAAATCCAGAAGACACATAGGAATCACAAGAGCCAATGGAAAAAAAAATACAAAACACTAAAATATTCCATTAGTTGTTCTTGGAAGGGAACTGAATTCTGGATTGTTATCAGGACAACTTTTTGATACTTCAGGGAAGCCCTTTTTTTTCCCTAGAATCCTACATAATCCTCTCCAAGAGTCATAGTGCCATGGTTCAGATTCCAGCCTCCACCTTTGGAGGCTACTGGACAATCAATTCCTTCCCCTTAGAACCATGCTTTCTGAGTATCTTATTGTAATAGTTGGAGGTGAAAAAGTGGCACATTCTTTTCTTTTGTCATCTCTCCTCTCCTACCTCACCATGATATATCTTTAGTCCTTCAGTTTAAGGGGACACACTAATGATTCTTTTCCTTCTCCAAGAAATATCTTCTTGAGGAGATATCCTCTAACAGTGGTTCTCAACCTGTGGGCCGCGACCCCTTTGGGGGTCAAACAACCCTTTCACAGGGGTCACAGGGGTCACCTAAGACCATTGGAAAACACATATTTCCAATAGTCTTAGGAACCAAGACACCACTCCTCTATCTGTCTCCAGATGGGTCCACCCACATGCAGATATACTCACATACGAGTATTAAAAGGTCACGGCATTAGGAAGGTTGAGAACCACTGCTCTAGTACGTGAGTGCCCTAACTCTGGAATCTACCACTAGTTGTTCCTGGGTTGGAGGGAAAGGGGAAATCTCTTGCTTCCTCACATTCTTGCTACACTCCAGAAGAAGGGTGTGAGTACCAATTAAATGTAATTTAATTGTTGGTACTTTAAATGAGAGGAAGAGTGGTGGATAGAGAGTTGGTCCTGAAGTCAAAATATCTGGGTTAAAAATCCTACCTCTGACATATCCTAACTGCGTGACCCTGGGCAAGTTACGTAACTGTTCACACTCTAGGTGCTCAGAGAAGACGCTGACCTTCATTTCTAGTGGGAGTCTCTTCATCAGGGAGTTCCCTACTCCAGTGAAATCAAAGGTCCAGTCTCTGAATTCTGTATTCTAAATGTGAGATCTTTGTCCAGTGACCAACAAGTTGGAGAGGAATTGAGCCATAACAATCTTGACATTTTCCCTACGAAGGAAACCAGAAGATATGAGGAAATTGTAGCTAAACGTAAAGATGGGTCATATCTTCTTGCAAAGGGAAATGATATTCTAAGGTGAACCCTTTCATGAGATACTTCAATATGTAGAAACTACAGTGCTTGTAAGCATGGCAAAAAGACCAACATAAAATATTTGTAGTTTGTGTATCAGTATCTACTGTAGAGGTCGAGGAAACAGAAATTCTATGCAGACCTTATTAGATGCTTCTAACCATGTTAGTATTTGGTGTCTTCAGCTCAAAGATCATCATAGCACTTCAAAAATGCTTGTTGACTGACTTCAAGAAATCAGTCGGAAAATACAGGTTCCCAAAGTGTGTGATACTGCCTTGTGGGGGGCACTGGACCTACCTGGGGGAGGGGGGGGGAGTAGTAGCCTTGGATGAAATGATGAGGAGGGCATTGAGTAAAAATAAGGGAGCAGTGGAAGCATGAGGAAAGAAGAGAAGAACATTTTGAAAAACCATTCATACATGTTTCATCTGTTGTGCAACAGAGTTAAAGTCATAGTGATTGCATTATTTTCCAAACACAAAAATGCAAGTTATAACTAATCAGTGGTCAAGTCCGCTGTCAGGTCTTAACAAGCAAGTAAGTATTGGCAGGCAAGCATATCACGCACTGTTGGGAAATCCAGCATGCATTGGCAGGAAGATGCGGTATAATGACTTGTTTACAATACGATAATATATGGTTAAGTGACGCAATATTGCATCATCAAAATTTCAGTGCAGGAAAAACCCACAAATTTATGACAGATAATTAAATTCAAGATGTGTCACTTAAAAAAAATTATATATTTTTTTGAAATGATGCAAATTTAAAAAAAAGTTAAAGGGTTAAAGAAAGTAGAATTCTGAGGAGGCACTGAGTAATTTTTTTTTAAGGGGGCAGTAGGTCAAATAAGCTTGGGAACTTCTGGTTTAGGATTAAGAAAAAAGATAAAAGGCTTGACTCATAAGTCTCAAATAAGATCAATACTCTCTTCAAGAAGAGAGTTGTAAAGTGGTAGATAAGGTGAGCACAAACATTGCACAACCTGAAATTAGCCATATTTAAATCCTTTATGTGAATCGTTCCCGAGTCAGCCAACTCATTCCATTGGTTTATTGAAACAAAAATAAAAATCAACTCCAAATGAGAAAAATGGATAAAGATGAGAAGGCAATATGGTGCAAAATATCTCCTGGAAATGGGTGCTAACTTGAATTCTTTACTGTGGGCAAGGACCTGGAGAGCTGCACCTATCAATGCATATCCTTACTCTTTTTTTCTATTTAGTAAAAGGTTTGTCATTATGATGACTAATGCTCCCCTTGCCTCAGTCTCTCCAGAAGGTAAACTTTTATTTGGGGCCGGCATACACCTGGCCCACAATGAAGATGCTTTTCTACTACGAGAAATTCCCTTGACTGTGAAATACAGCACAAGAGGGATAAGTACAATTAGAAAAATGAGAACATTTCAGGTCACCTGTATTAAGGCTCTCTTTATCTGAGAGTACTAAGAGAAATAGCATGCTATGTATATTAAATACCAGTATACATTGTATTGTCTGATGTGATCCAACCCTGAATATGTCTACGTCCCCTCCATCCAAGTCTGCCTCTGCTGCTTACTTGTGCAACTGTGAGTGCTGAATTCTTAAAAACCATGCTTATGAACAACCATCTCTGGCAGATCCTACAATGTCAGAAAGACTATACTGTGATTACCTGTCTGTAAGTTCATAAAAGTGTCCTTTCAAGTGTCAAAAATATATATAATTTTTTTAAATGACACATCTTTAAATTTAATTATCTGTTGTAAATGTGTGGGTTTTTCCTGCATTGAAATTTTGATGATGCAATATTGGGTCATGTAACCATATAGTATCATATTGTAAACAAGCCATTATGCCACATATTCCTGCCAGTGCATGCTGGATTTCCCAACAATGCATGACATGCTCTCCTGCCAGTACTTACTTGCTTGTTAAGACCTGACAGCAGACTTGACCACTGATTAGTTATAACTTGCAATATAATCACAGATATTTTATGGAAGTATGGCTATACTCTCATCTGGGAAGGCCCATTGCAAGAAAAATTATGCTGACAAGTAGTCAATAAACATTTAAGTGCCTTCTATGAGCCAGGCACCTAGCTAAGAACTAAGTACTGCAAGCACCTTACAATCTGATGGGAGAAGACAATACATAAAAGGAAGCTGAAAAGGGGAGGGTGCACCAGAGGGTACCTGACTTAGAGGCATAATATTTATTGAGGCAAACCAAGCAGAGCAGCTGATGGAAAATGTGGTCCCCTGGAAAGTTTTGAGCTCTCTATAAAGGAAGGCTTTGGGAGAAATTTCTCACTCTACCCTCCAGTCCTTCAATTAGAGGGAGGGGGCAACTGGGAAGGTCTGAGAGGATCTGTCAATCTGCATGATTGATGGGATTTCAGGTGATGAGTTTATCTTGGGGGAATGTAAACTGTTCACGCAATTGAAACCAAGCAAAGCCACTGATGGAAAATAAAGAGAGCATGATTAAATAATTTGAGCATTACTTTTTATACCTAATTTCTTTCCTGTCTGATACATATTCCTGACCATTGCAAGTAAAAATAACTTGGTAATAATGTCAAGATTCAAACTCTAAAGAAAGGCCATTGGAAGCAGCCATTAGAAAAGCATGTCCTCTGGCAACAGCAGAATGTGCCATCTTGCTAGGTGCCAATCACCATGCTTTCTGCAAAGTTAAAGAGACAATCTAGCCTGTGGTCCTTTATTCTTGCCTAAAGCTTGTGATTGAGCAGAGTAAAGGGCATCAGAAGGGAAAAAAAAGTAATAGGGGTTTAGAGAGCAATGCTGTGAGGATAAATGCACTTCCAATTAGACCACATTAAAATTTGTGGTCTTTGTTAACTTGTTCTCTATGTCAGTCCTTTAGTGAGGCAACTGCATCCACTTGGAAGCTGTGAATTTACAGAAGGGATGTTTTGAGTGTGTTACATTGTCCTTTTACAGTCTTCCATCTTTGATGTATTGATAACGCTGAGCTTCAAACCAGTTTTTGATTGAAAACTTGAAAGCTACCGAAGTGTAAGTCCAGAAGAAGATGTCACATGGGAAAGGGACATAGGCCCTGGTCTTTGGCTTTTCCTAGCTTTTAATGGCTGCTAGGAGCAAAGAGAGTCTGAGCATTCTTTCCCTTTGCCTACTGACAAATAAAAATATAAATCCTCCTCTTGATCCCTTTCACTGACTTCCAACGTGAGTACAACATAAATACAGCCCCTTGATATGTTTCCACAATCCTTCTTTCTGATAAGTAAAAAAAAAAAAGATAGATTTTTTTGATTGAAGACTGTGTACATTTAAACTCTTAATTATTTTACAGCATCTACACTTGAAAGGAAGAAAAGAAACTCATCCACAAGATTACATTTAAAAGACATTTCCTAAAGCATAGTCTTCATTATTATGGGTCATGAGACCAACAATATGGAAGACTAGACATTAGTTCAGTCCCCACTAACTCTCAGAAGGGAGGCAGCTCAGAGAGGCACCTAATCTAACCTTACCTGAACAAGAACCCCATATACAATATAGATCAAAGGGGATCTTTGGGAAAGATTTCCTATTGAGTTCCCCAGTCATCTTAATGAGATTTCTTGAGTGATATTCTCCTGCGACGAATGAGTATAGGCATATTCACCAGCATCTACCTGATAAATCACAGATAACTCAAGGTTGACTGAGTGGGACTAGGACTCTTGTCTGAGGAACTGTTCCTTCCAGTGATCTCTAAAAGCGAGCTGTGAGGCCATTTCATTGTTTAATCTTCGAAAGAGACCAGAACATAGAATGAATCTGCATTATGGTATTGGGAAAGCAGTGCCATGTAATTTTTCCTTCTTCCTCCCCCAAGAAAAGTGAATGGTGGGTGACTTGTTGCTATTTGTCCTTGTTTCAAAGCAGTCCAATGACATCATGGAGGGGAATGTCTTCACACGCTTGGGTAGACATTCCCCTAATTCACTGATGGGTTTGAGGTCTGTCAATTATCTCTCAACCTGGTTTCTCCCATCTGCTGGACAATTTACCAGGGTGGGGCCAGTGCACATGCTATTGCTTCTTGGAGCCACAAGTGAGAGTTGCTGAAAGGTGGATACCAGAGGTGGATGAGCAGTTATAAAAAGGGCATAGCATGCCCTCACACCAGAAGTGTTAGCCCAGACATTTGCTTATTCTCAGCCAGAGAGGATACGCATAACAAGGAACTTCTTCCTACCCTCTTTTCACTTATGAGCAGTTGATAATAACTTGTATCAGAAACACACAGCAGTGGTAGACATATGTTTGTACTTGTCTTGAAAGGGTAATTTATGGACATTTTTCTTGAACACAAGACTCTTGTATGGAAGAGGGAGGATTTTTAATTCCCTGGGAAGTATGAGCCTAGAATCTACCCTTCTAGTTAGAGAAAGGAGATTTCCTGGACAATACCAGTATTGGGAGTTGCCATGTGGGCGACACCAAATTTGAGAACTCCTAAATTCTTGAGTTTGGCAATTGGACCGTCTATGAGAGAAGGGGAATCCTTGATGACAATATGTTTCTTAAAGAAAAAAGTGGGTTATATATCTTGTTCCTACACAGAATCCTACTCCAGTGAGTTTCTCATGTAATACATGTAATACATTCTCATGTAATGTAAAAGGGAAAGGGAATACTTATTCAGTAAGTCCTCAAAATATGCTTTACTTTTTAGTCCAAACTATAGAGTGGTAGTAGGTATTGGGAGTTGGGAAGGTTATATAGAACTCTGTGGAAAAGAGGGGCTCACTAGAATGTCAAAAGTGTTGCATCTCACCCACTTACCAGCTTACAGATGTCCTCTCAGGCTGAGGATAAGCAAATGTCTGTGCTAGCATCTCTGGTGTGAAGGCTTGCCAGCCCCTCTCACCTGTGTCTTCAAGAAGTTGGTAAACCAAGTTAAATTCTCCATTGGGGAAGGGAATGGGATTTTGGAGTATTTTATGTGTTTTATGAATCTGTTTATGGGCTCCTGTGAGTCTTTTTGCAGCTTATGCATTTTCTGCAGAGTGAGACAATGGTGGTTCCATAACAGATATGCAATTGATACATTAGCTGCTTATAAGGTAGCTAGAGACCCCCCAGTTCCCCACATTTAGGGAAAACTAGACATGAGTGATGTCTCCGCGCAATGAAAATATATTTTTCTAGCTTTCCAGATGAAAGGAATAAACCCCTAGGATTAAACTCAGTATGTGTGAATTCAGATTATTGGTGAGGGTGGGCATGTGTCTTGGGCAAACAGATTATAATACCAAGCAAGTGGTTTTTCATTCTCCTTTTGCTTGAAGACCTCTAGGAAGGGAAAAGCTACAACTTCCTTATTTCTACTTCAGGGTAGCTCTAACTGTTAAGAAGTTAGGGTTAAATACATGTATACATATGAACCTCAGGTCTTTTTTTTTTATAGCATTTGTTAGTAGTACTATCCTCTTCTTCCCCACTGACTGTTTCTCTATTTGTAATTTAATTATTTCAGAGTAATCATATGAGTAGCAGTGACCAAGGATGGCTCTAACAGCTAGCTGGGAAACAGCTAAATTTAATAAGTCACTTATCTTTTGAAATTTTCCTAGTGACTGCATGTAGCTATCTGTTTTTAGTAAGCACATTCCCTAAAAAACCTTGTCCCTTGACTTGTAATATTTGTATATAAATATTTTTTCTTGTGACTGTATTGCCTATCCAAAACGATAGCCATCTGTAGTGTTTAGGATATACATAGCCTTCATAACATTGCCCCTAAACAAGTAATGTCTCTCTGTATATTTATAAATAATAGCTAAACCCTACCATAAAGTTGGGAAATTCAGTGAAGCTTCATTTAGACAATCACCAAAGATGCCAAATAGATCATGTACTTATTTCCATATATGCCCTACCCCCCCTAACCTTCCCCTTTGCCTGGAATAGTGGGTGCTTTAACAATAGTAGGTGCTTAATAAATGTTTATAGAAGCCAAAGTAAACTATGGAAGACATTTCCACTTATAATGCTATTCACATAATATTATGTTTTTGCAGAACTGATTCATGTCATTGAGTAGAGCATTCCTATAGTTTTTTATCCAGTTCTTTATAGACAGTATGTCTTGTTTGTGTGTCTCTGTCTCCCTCTGTCTCTTTCTCCAGAGTCTCAAAATTGACTCAGTCTTCTGTTTGTATCCATACTGGGATATACTTTCAGCTGCACAAATTTAATTGGAGTAACCCAAAATTCACCCCCAATACTGCAACAAACAGCAGACTTTGACTCAGCCTCACAATGTGAGGAAGAAGAGGGTAGGGAAATTGATGGTGTGTGTGTGTATGTGTGTGTGTGTGTGTGTAGAACTGGATTTCTTTTGCCTGTGACCTTCCCTTCACTGTGGTAGTCCAAGGCTGTAGAGACTCTGTCCATGCCATTTATCTACCCTCCTCCAACCCTGGAAGAAGCAGCAGGAGCTGATTCAGCCTAGCCAGAGCTAAAAACTAAAGAGTGGGAATTACAGGGAGTCTCAGTCCCAGTGTTAGTAGCCACACTGAGATCTACCTGGGGCCAATCCTATCTTCCAAGAAAGTACTTAGGGCATGAACAGAGGCCAGTGAAAAGTATATTCCCCAACCTATATGAGATGAGGCCGAGGCAGTTTTGGAGTCTAGTCATAAGGGCATAGCTACCATCAAAGGGGAAAGAGTCAGAAAGTGAAATGGGAATATAAATTTTAAAAAAGGCTAAAACCACCAAAGATTTCAAGAGGAAGAAAATATAATTAAAAATCTAGAGCGACCAGCGGAGAGAATACTAAAATGAGAAGGAAGCGGGATGCTACAGCCCTTCAAATCTGCTTCCAGAAGGAGATAGCAGTATCACAGTTTGCCAGACTGCAGATGGCATTACATTTGTAAAGATGGCCTCCCAGTTTTCCCTTTTTGTATAGGAAACATTCTATCTCTCTTTCAAAGGTTCTAAGATGGTGATTAGCACAGAGCAAGTTATCTGTTCCCCTAACTTCCCGATCTAAACTTCTGGGATCTTTGGGGGCAGTAAAATTTTCTGAGGAGAATGAGAGTATGAAATTAGAAAACTTTCCAGTTTGCTTAAGGTTACCTAACAAGCAGATGCAGAAAGTCTTATCTATGAGGCCCTGTGCTATGGGACTGTTTTATCATTAATCCATGAAGTTATTATTGGGAAAAGGGAGATATTCTTGGCAGATTTTAGTGGAGACAGCAAAATAAAACAAAACAATTAATACTAGACAAATGAGATGAACATGAGTCTACCCAGGGAGTTTTGTCTCTTAAAGTGTCTAGCAGGTGTCAGGAAAACGGTGTTGGGTTATTTGGTTATTTTCTCAGAACAAAGATAAAAGACCTTATGAAGGGGCTTAACAACATTTTCCTTGTGATTCTACATAGGAATCTAACTCAGGTTCTATAGAGAAGGGGGAATAAACTTCTAATAATAATAATAACTCACATTTATTTGTTATTTGAATGTTCTATGAATGTTATTTCATAAACTATCTGGTACTGGCTAAGAAACAGAGTACTGTATCAGTAGACTAGATTATTTATTAGTAGATACAATCACAGTAGTAAATAACTATAGTAATAGATTATATAGTATAATAT
>JAQQSU010009222.1:0-12750 GCA_028627135.1 Pseudochirops cupreus
GTTGAATCTAGTCTGTCACTAAATCCTTTGAAATTTCACTGAAATTTATCATACACATGAAGGTATCTTTCACTTCACTCTCCTCTGTTTTAAAATTGTTGATAGAGTGTTCACTGGCCCTCCATGTCCTTATCATCTCTATTTGATGAAAGACTTATTTCTAGTTGACCTGGTTTTTTGAAAAGCAGTTCCTTTTATGGCTTTCTCCATTTTAAATTACTATTAAAGCAAACAAAAAGTTGTTTACTTTTTCTGGTTTTGGCAGAGAGAAATCCAGAAGGTATCCAAATAGTTGAAATCTTTCATTGCTACTTTAGATTTGCAGCTTATTTCTAGAACTTCCCCTCTAATTTAGTGACTCCATTAGCCTACATGAGTCTATTTGTAAAGTATATGATGGTATATTCAGAGTTGATTATAGAGGCAACTAACAAAAGAATTGAATAAATAAAAAATAACTTTAGCAAAATTACAGGCTAAAAATAAAATCCATAAAAATCACTAGTGTTTCTGTATATTTCCAACAAAATCATGCCGTAGAGATAGGAAGAAAAAGTCCACTTAATATAAGCACAGCACATTTAAAGTACTTTGGAGTCTGTCAAAACTAAGTTGTACACAAGAAGCTTAAACACCTGTAGAGCTATTACTTGCTGATCAAGTCAATATAATAAAAGTTACATTAGTAACTATAACAGTTTACTTATTCAAAACAATTCCAATTAAGCAAGCAAAGACTTACTTTATAGAGCTAAAGAAAGAAGTAAAATTTGTCTGAAAGAACAAATGGTCACAAATCTCAAGGAAAATTGTGGGAAAAAATGGGTCCTAGCATTATCAGATTTAAAACTATATTACAAAGCATTGATTATTATAATGATATGTTGATGGCTATAAAACAGAAAGGTTAATCAGTGAAGCAAACTATGTGTACAACATTCTGAAACAAAGAACTAATAACCCCCGCTACTAGATTAAGGAGAAAAATAGCCAAGAAATATAGAAAGTAATCTGTTAGTAGTATGTTTAGGCTAACATCTCCTACCATATACCAAGGTAAGCCTCAAATGTATATATGACCCAGATACAAAAGATCACATTAGAGAAGTAAGGGGAAAACAAAGAAACAAACTCTCATTTATGAATAAAGAAACTAGGAGAAGTGAGGAACAAAAAAGATAAAGTCAATTGCTTGAATTTATCAAATTAAATATATTGCATACAAATAATAAAAATCATACAGTTAAGATTAGAAGTGAAACATTTAATTGGGGTGCAAATATTTCATGGCAAGTTTTTTTTTTTCCTGATGGAGTTCTCATTTCCCAGATATATAAAGAACTGATTCAAATTTATAAGAATGAGTTATTCTCTAATTGATAAATGGTCAAAATATATGGATAACAGTTCTCAAGGGAATAAATTCAATCTCTCTATAGCTATTGGAAAAAAGGCCCATATCACTAATAATTAGAGAAATGAAAATTAAAGTAGCTCTGAAAGTTCCATTTCATAACTCTCAGATTAGGAAAATTGATTTAAAAAAAAAGCAAAGTAACAAATTCAAATCTATTGGCAAAGAGTAATATGTATAAGTTGTCAGTGACACTGCAAATTAATCCAATCATTCTTGAAAGAAATTTGGAGATATGATCATAAATTTCTAAAATTTTTATGCCTTTTTAAACCAGTGATACCACTACTAGTCTTTTACCACAAAGAAACAAAAGAATAAGTTCCTATAGTTAAAAGTAATCTGACAATTCATCTGCTAAATTAGTTTAAATGTAAATAATTTATTACATTTCTGTAGCTATATTTTTGGATATTTAATGTTCAGTTGAAGTTAAGATATTTTTGCAAGAAAAGTAAGCAAGCATCATAAAGTGCCAGCATAGCTTTCTTTGTGTGTTTGTTTTTTTTAATCAAGAACTAATTATGTCAGACTAATCTTGTTTCTTTTTTTTTTTTTTGATGTTACTACAGGGGTAGATTAAGGAAATTTTCAGAAAGCTCTACCTAGAGTTTACCAAATCATTTGAAATAATGTTACAATTTTCTGAACAATATGGAGAGATGTGGAAAGAACTTTCCAAATTTTCCACACTGTTAATTTTTGTCTATACACATTCACTATAGGACAAGGCCATTTGTAGGGATTTTTCACTTAGGAGAATCTGTTTAAGCAAATGGAAAAAAAACAAACCATAACCACTAAAAGTATATTTTTTGTTTGGATACCATTCTTCCCTGTGACCTTAGAGCCAATCAATGGAACAATCTTTTCCAAATCCTGTCATAACCTTATTTAATTATCTAACTCCCATTTCAACTTTACTCATGAACTTTCTTGTTTTATTTCTGCAACCACCTGACATCAATAAGATATTATATTTTAATTAATTGGGCCATGGCTTCCATTTTAAGTCATTCCATTCAAATAAATAATAATATGTTCAAGGGATAGAAGTAGTTATGGTGCAGTGGAGATACATTGATCAATTAATTAAAGCAGATTCCACTTACTCTGCTCTAAATGGACAGAAAATCTCATTGTACTGTGACAGTGACAAAACTTCTACCATACAATCAAAATGAAACACAGGAGGTAACCAAAGTCAATGAAGCACAAGTAATTGCAAAAGAACCCTGCTCAATCCTCTAAGTCCTTGCAGTCTCTTTTCTCTCTGTGATGTCTGCTTTCACTGAAATGAGGGTGAATTGGCTCAGCATGTCCTCTTTGAGGTTGGTTAGCTCTCTTTGAAACTATTGACTGTAATTTAGATGGCTTTTTTTTTCTTTCCTCTGTTTTTTAATGGGACTTGGACCAAGCAATAAAGATTTCTTTGGGCATGGTTAGTTGAGTTATATAAATAAAATCACAAGCATTATTTTAATTATATAAAAGGGAAAGAAGAGAGGCAAGACAAGAGAAACAAAAGAAGGAAAGGAGAATGTCAAGTAGGGAAAAAAGAAAAGAAGGAAGGAAATAAGGAAGGCAGACAGGCTATTTTTTTCCCTTGGTAGTTACTTATCTAATCAAAAACCTGAAATGCTATATAAAATGGACCTTTTCAGGCTCTAGACTTATTTGAAAAATGAAAAAAAAGAGTGGAGTGGGTCAGAAAAGTTTAGGTTCTCCAAATATCCTCCCGAAAAAAAGAACATCACATCAGAAGCAATGTAGAAAAGCAGAAATAAATAAAAGTCAGGTTAAAGCAATTGTTCTCCTAAGACAATTTGAGAAGAGACCAAGAAAGGCTGGATTGCCAGCAGCTGAGGTACCAGTCTGAATCAACTACAAACAAGTATTCTGCTGAATCAACAAACAACAAGCCCTAGGGGCAGCTGGGGTTGGGAGCCAGCCTCAGCCTTTGTCATCTGACCTCACAGTCTGGGAAGTGAAATGAGTATAAGACTGAAGGACCTTCCACTGTTGAGGTATGCCAAGAATAGCTGTCCTGAACAGAATTGTCCAGACTGGGTTGTCACTGCCAGGGAGAAAGAGCTAACACACCTGGTGAGTGCAGTAGAAGAGGGGTGGGAAACTGCTAGCTGAGGCCACTTTGAGGAGAGCAGAGTCCCTGGTTTCAGTTATGGGGCAGCCACGTGAGTGAACACAGGGAATAAGATTATTTGCAGAACAGTGTGGCTAGGGGTCCCAGCCATGGCTTAGGTGTAGAGAGAACATCTGAAAATTGAGCCCCAGGACAGACCTCAGAAAATAACAGTAAAAAGGACCTGAGGCTTGGGGCATTGTTCCCCCTCTCTTGGGCCTAGAAATTGATTTAACTAATAGCTACAAAAAAATAATAAAAATGAGCAAGCAAAGAAGAAAGAACCCAACCATAAATAGCTATTATAGGGATAGAGAAGATCTGGGTTCATGTTCAGAGAAAGATAATGGAGTTAAAAAAAAAAAGCCACTCCATTTTAAAATGAGAAACATCAAATTGTCCCAAGAACAAAATGAATTCTTAGAACAACCTAAAAGGCACTTTAAAAATCAAAGAAGAGGGAGATGGAGCCAAGATGTCAATAAAGGCAGAGACTCGGCTCAGCCCTCCCCCAAACCCCTCCAAAAACTTTAAATAATGAATTTAAACAAATTCTAGAGCAGCATAGCCCACAAAAAGATGGATTGAAATAATTTCCAGCCTGAGACAACATAGTATAAAATGAATAATTTTGATCATTTTAAATTAAAATCTTCTTGTATAAATAAAACCTATGCAGCCAAGAATAGAAGTGTGTGGGGGTATGGGAACCCCAAAAATCCCCTACCCAAGAAAAATCAAAAGTCAGAGGTATCTTGAGGAAGGAAGAGGAAGTTTTATTCTCTTCCCCCACAGGAAGAGGGCAGTCCTCTCCATGGTGGGGATCGAGGAGAGGAGGCCTTTTACAAAAGACAGAACAAGAATTTATACCCTAAGGCAGTCAGGCCCCCTCCCCCTGGCTGTCCCTTCTCCCACTGGCTGGGAGTTGGGCTCTCAGTCATGGTGTGAAATCTAACTCAATGGGGGATAACAAAGAAGCCTACCACTATCTCCTATTGGCATGGAGGTAGGACAGGGAGCTAAAATATCATCCACATCCTTATTTGGTAAATGCCAAGGAAGGGAGGGGAAAAATTCACAAGCAAGAGTGGAGGTCAAAAACTCCTGAAAGAGGCCTAATGCTGATGATAGCTAGAGAAGGGACGGGGGTGAGGTTCCTAGGTTGTGTAAACTTAGGACACAGGTCTGTCCAGTCTTACAAAAGTCTATCTCTGGTTTCCAGATAGTTTCTCTCCCTTTTCATTCTGAGGAGTCTCCACAGAGGGTGCAGAGAGTGTACCCCACTCAGTAGGAATAAAGAAAACTGGGGGGGCGGAACTTCCATATACAATCTTTCAGATAGGATGTTAATGGGTTGGAATATTGTGGTAGAGTAGGAAATAAAAAGCCGGTTGATTTAGAAAAACATAGAAAGACTTAGACTCATGAAGGAAAATGCTATCCACCTTCAGAGAAACAAATGACAAGTGAAATGAGCAAAGTATATGTATGTATATGTGTATGTTTATAGATATCTTTATATATATGTGTGTGTGTGTGTGTGTGTGTGTGTGTGTGTGTATATAACTGTTTAATGGTAGCCTTCTTTAGCTTGGGGTGGGGGGATGGTTAGAAGGACTTTTAAAAATTTAATAGAAGAATTTATTTTTATCGTATGCAACAATTAATAATTGGGGTTTATTGAGAAGGTTGCTACCTGCTCAGATCTACACTTAAGGAGTATGACTCTGGAAATTTTTTTGGAATGGATAGAAGTGGTGAGAGACTTAAGAACAAGGAGATCAATTAGAAGGCCATTCAAATAGTTGAAGTCTGAGGTAATAAGAATCTGGTCCTAGGGAGGGACCTTCATGAGAAGCAAGAAGGACACAAATGCCAGTGATATCTTAGAGCTAGAGATGGCATGCTTTGGTAACTAAATGTTTGGGGAGGGGCACTTTGGAAGAACAAAGCACTTAGTTCTGTTCTTCCTAGGACCAGGCATCCCTTTTTATAGCCTGATCATTTTCCTTACTGTTGTAGATATATATTCTTTAATCTCCCTTCTCCTTTCTCTTGCTTGGTCAACATTACTACCATTACCTCTGAAAAGGACATATAAATCAATGACTGTTATTATTCGACGCACCATTCCCATGATTTCTAGAGTAAAGCACCCTTCCCTGGCCCCCACCTTCCAATATGTTTCCCTTCCCAGCATGGAATGCAAGTTACTTGATCATAGGAACAATCTTGCTTTTGTCTTTGTATCCCAAGTAGTTAGCACAAGACTTATGCTCAATAAATGTTTGTTTGTTTGTTTTTCATTAATCTAGGTGAATAGATATGATAATTAAATCCATTTGAAATTATGAAGACACCAAGGGACAGAATGTACAGAAAGATAAGGGGAAGATGGCTCAGAATAGATATTTAGGGGCAGCCACAGGTGTATGTGTGTATGGGTAATATAGCATAAGGGACATGGAGACTAAACATAGGTGAATTAATAAAAATTCATTACCATCCTAGGAACAACTAATTGACTAACAGTATAGTAGTAGTTTAGTTTTGATGCAAATAAAATTTTATTATAAAACGAATAACCATCGACAAAAAAGTCAGTCAAATAAATAAACATTAAAAACCCATGGGAAAATTTTCAACCTAAACATTTAGATTTTAAAAAGGCAGAATCTAATAAATAAACAATTTATGTGCAAGTACAGGAAATACTTTTGCTTTCTAGATCCTCTTAGGCCTAGATAAAAGTTTAACACCTTTGGTGTGCTCTCCCACACTTCTCCCTCCTTTGTTCCCTCTTTTTCAAAAATAAAATTACTGGGCTAAAGGATAAAGAAATTTAGTTGTGCTTAGAAGGGGGATTTTTCTTCTTGCTTTTTCTTTGTTAATTTATTTGATTACAAATGCTAATGACATTAGTAAAATGTTGCCTCTTTGTTATTGTTGTTGTTTATTGGTTCACTGAGATTAATTTTGCAACTTGAAAAAAAAAATACTTGTTAGGAAACACGTCTCTAATGTTCTTTCCAGTTCTAAATCTAATATTATATTCCAATGATATGAAATTATTATTGACATTTCCCTTGTCTTTTAATACATTACAAAGATAAGTGATGATATTTTAATATACTGCTCCCCAATCATAGTTTTACTAATTCAAAAATTACTTGTCGAGATTATTTTTTTTAAAGTTTATATAGAACAATACCATTTAAACCACAAATCACTGCAGGAGAATTAAAGTAAAATTTCAGATTTCGTTTAGACTTAGACCAAAGCTGTATAGGTGATAAAATGTCTGCTTCTGTCCTAGCCATCTAAATTTACCAATTGATGAAACTCCGCGTAATTCCTTTTATAAATAAAATGTAGCCACAATCGCATTGACCCAGAGTAATGATAATTTGAAACTTAAAGAATTTTTATTTTAATTCCATGTGAATACTCCTTCTTCCAATATCAGATGCCAAGGACTTGGTAACCAATAATATTCAAAAAATACAGTGGACAAAACTTCATTTCTCTACTCCAAACTTGGTGATGATTCTTTATAGTGCTAGCATAACAGTGCTGGTCTTCAGGTTCATCAATAGGCCTTTAGTGAATAGATTAGGTCCTTGCATTATCATTTGTTTAGAGAGAATTTTCATCATGCTTATTTTGTTTGGTACCACCTCATATGCCTTTCCATATTTCCTTTTATGCTTTATATTATCCCCTTTTTATAGAACCATAATATTTATTTTGTGCTACTATGCCATTGGTTTACTAATAATTCTTCAATTGTTGAACTAATGGGTTGTTTCAATATAATCTTAGTAATAGGGATTAAAAGTGTGATTTCATAGGTAAGGAAATTTTTTTTAACAATTTACTGTGGCACCTTCTTTGTAGATTATATTCTTGCAGAACTGCCTAGAGCACTGAGTAGTTAATTGACATGAATAGGGTCACATAGACATTATTTGTCAGAGATGGCACTTGAACCCAGGTGGTTGTGACTTTGCAGTCTAGTTTTTTTTTTAATCCACCATGTTTTTATCCACCATACACATATGTGTGGAATACATATATATACACATTTTGGCGTATGTGTGTGTAGTAGATGAAGCATATTGTTAAAGGTTTTAAATGCCAACTATAGGATGCTACATTTTCTTCTTTAGGCAACTGGGGGACTTTGGAATTACTGAGGCAAGAAGTAGTATGATGAAACCTGAACTTTAGGAATATAGCCTTGAAGATATGTGGAGGATGGTTTGAAAATAAGAGGATTATTAAGGGAAGAATATTTTTTGCTACATAATCTTGGATAAGTCTTTGTAAGAAATTTAATAATGGCTGGTTGATCTTAGCTACTTGTACTGCATTTCAGAAAGTTTTTTAATGTTAGAGGAAAATAAAGAAAAATAAAATAAAAACATGAGGTAGAAATAGATCAACAATTATGTTTAGCTGATAAGATACGTTCTTATAATTAAAGAAATGTCTCTTCTGGGATGCATTTTGGTGGACTGATGACTGCCTTTTTTATTCTTCATGAGATACAATTTAGATTGAAATAAAGAGGTTCTTGGAGGTCTGTTTACCTTCAGAAAAAAAGGCAAACTTACCTTTAGGCTGCTGGACAACTTCAAGTTTTCCTTATCGGGGGAAGATGAGACTACATACATGTGTACACATATAAACACATAAACATATGCATATATATGTACACTATATTGCTCATTTCCCATTAATATTTCCTAGGTTTGCTTATGTTGAGTTGTCAGTCTTGTTTTCCTCATCTGTTACATGGGAATAATAACATCTACTTTACAACTTTGTTCTGAGAAACAAATAAGATAACTTATAAAAAGTTTTTTGCAAACTTTAAACCTTTAAAAAAATCTTGACTATTTTTCTTCATTATCCATCTGAGGAGAAACATACATACAACATAACAATATCATCATTATTAGATTATGATTATTAGGAAACTAGATTCCTAAAATTAATGAGGAAATTGAATTATGATTATGAGAAAACAGCATCTTGGGCAAAAAATTCAAACTTCCTTTGATGAAGTATGCTCTGAACAACAACAAAAAAATTTGCATGTGTATGTGTGTGTAATATGATAAATATGTGTATATCATATTATACACACATCTTTATATACATATATGTTACTAGGGATATGTGTGTATTATAAAAATATGTATAACTTTGACATATATATCATAATGAGAATATAAAATATCCTTTCCATAGGGATAAAAGAGAACATTTTTGTCATAATCCTTCAGGGACTTTTGCTTATTTGAAACCATAAGTCTCATATTTCCAGGGGAGAGTTTTGGCTCCTTTTGCCTCTACCAGGATTGTTTTTAAATGCAGAGTAGGAAAAGTTTCCAAAACAGTATTTTTTTGGGCAAATGGACATAGAAAGCTGTTTCTTTCTACTCCAAACATGAAGAATTCACAATATCTTTGTATTCTTCTATTGTATAGCAACATTCATCCCAGTGGTATCCAATTTGAGAGTTACTAAAATGAAATACAAGTCTTTTTCTGTCAGTAGATGTGGAGACTCAAAAAAAGTAATAGGAATCAAATGGCCTGCTTCTGCAAATCTGATCCTGTTTCGGGGGAGATAACAGGGAGAATACTGACATCTGTGATGAAAGTCTAGTGAACAAAGAAACTCACAAGTGTGATTTATGGTAGCTGAGACTGTTATGGTGCCTGTCCTCATTCAGTCACACAGCTGAGATTGGAAAGCTGTACATTTTAAAAAGTTTCTTGAGACAGAAATAAACAATGGAATTGTGTGAAATAGTAAAAGCAAAACAAAATCATATGGTAGGTATTTTTTTTTGAGAGGTGAAAGGAAAAATCATACATAAAGATCTCAAAAAGGATCAGGAATGACCAAAGTACATAAACACAAAAAGAAGAGATTCTGGGATATGATCACTTCTACTCTTTGTGCATATAAATTCACAGAGGTAGTTAGGTCACATTATCATTAACTAGAATTGTGTGCAAAATAATCTCCTTTTTTAACTTCGAGGTCAATTAGATGAAACACTAAATTATTTTTTCTCTCTGATGGTTAGTATGGAATCTGAGATGATAAGCTTGAAGTCGACTGCTTAAGAAATAGACTGTATTTATTAAGAAGCATTTGACATGGAAAGGGATGGATTTGAGAGGAAAAAAAAAATATGGACATTTGAAGGAGAAAAATATAAATCGGTCACTGAGTATTTATTAAGTGCCTACTATTTGCATGTCACTTAATATGTGCTAGGGATACAATGAGAAAGATGGAACAATATCTGCACTCAGGGAGTTTTATGGTCACATAAAATATTTTATTTATAACTGTTAAGTGGGTACATGAACAGAAAAGAGAAAAAGAATATGAGATCAAACTCATGAGTTCTGTCAGTATAAATATTATAGCAATCATCAACAAATATGAAACATGAAGTCTTTCATAAGAAAATAAAATGAGGAGGAAATTAATATCTATTGTCATTTGCCTTTGTAAAAGTCATATTCATGGAATAAATAGGAGAAAGGATGATATTTTATGATATATATGGACTAGTACATAGGCACCAATTAGAAGTAAAAATAAAACTTCAATTCCATTGAAGAATGTACATGTTTCGCATACATTGCTTCCATCTCTTGAAGGGTGAGAAAGGAAATGGATAAGGAAAATAAAACTTCCATATGAGTTTCAAACCATAAGAAGCAAGTGAAACTTTTACAGATGAGTAGGGACACTATGAGTATTGTTCATGTCAAGACAAAATAAAGAGATCAAATAACTGGAAAATGTTGACTGACAAGTAGGCCCTGCATTGGTGATAGGCATGACTGGAAAGTAGGCTATCAGCTAAATACAGACTTTATTCTTCACTGAGGTTAAGCCAAAATAGAACCTATTCAAGAATCTAATCATGTTGTTGACATTTTGCATCCATTCTAAACCATCTGTCTTAGGGAAGTATTTTTCAAAACTATTTAAGAAAGAAAAGAGGAAGAATTTTTTACTCATTAATGAACATGTGCTGTTATTGCTTTCCTATTTTTCTAGTTCCAATTAATTATTTTCAATGCTATTCTTTACCTCGACTCATTAGTGTGATGGGAAATGAAACATCTACCCTTGAAATGCTTCTAAAAACTTTCAGATACAAAATTCGTGAGTGAAAAAGAGCAATAATGAGATGAAACACATTAACAGAGGAGCAACATTTGAACTCAAGTTCTCAAATATCCAGAATAAGTAGGACCTGTGAAAAAATTAGTTATTTTTAGAGAAAGGAATAAATTTGAGAAGAGAAATTTATTAAAGTTCCCCAAACGATAAATGGGCAAAGGATATAAAGAGGCAATTTTCAGAGGTAGAAATTAAAGATATCTAAAAGCATATGAAAAAGCTCTAAATCACTATTGATTCAAGAAATGCAAATCAAAACAACTCTGAGGTACCACATTTCACCAGTCAGATTGGTTAAGATGACAAAATAGGAAAATGACAAGTGCTAGAGAGGATGTGGAAAAATTGGAACACTAATGCATTGTTGGTGGAGTTCTGAACTGATTCAACCATTCTGGAGAGCAATCTGGAACTATGCCCAAAGGCTATAAAAATGTGCATGCCTTTTGACCCAGTAATACCACTTCTAGGGTTGTATCCCAAAGAAATCATAGAAGTGGGAGGAAGATCCATATGTACAAAAATATTTATTGCCACTCTCTTTGTGGTGGCAAAAAATTGGAAACCAAGGGGATGCCCATCTATTGGGGAATTGCTAAACAAGTTATGGTATATGAATGTAATGGAATACTATTGTGCTATAAGAAATGAGGAGCAGATGGACTTCATATTTACATGGAGAGGCTTATATGAACTGATGCTAAGTGAGAAGAGCAGAACTGGGAAAAATTTGTACACAATGACAGATGCAATATATACGTGATGACCAACTTTGATAAACTGGACTCTTCTCATCAACGCAAGGTTGTAAGGCAACTCTAAAAGACTCAGGATGGAAGGAGATGTCTACATTCAGAGAAAGATCTAGAAAGAGCAGAATTTAAATGCAGACTGAAGCAAATTACATGCTCTCTTTCTCTTCCATGTTTGATTTTGTTTCTTCTTTCCCATTGCTTATTCCATCGGTTACAACCCTTCTTTATAACCAGGCTAATGTCTAATGTGAAAGTATTTGCATATCCTATACTTGATTGCGTGCTACCACGGGGCGGGGGGCAGGGAGGAAGAAAGGGGAGAAAATTTGAAACTCAAGGGATTGTGGAATTGAATCTTATAAACTAAAAGTAAACACACAAATTAATAAAAAATTAAGCTAATTTTTTTTGAATTAAAGAAAAGAAATTGATTAAAATTCCGTCATTTATTGAACACTGATTGTGGAAAAGTTACCTGGAAAGAAAAATTGCCTAAATAGAAACTTCTCCATCTTCCACTCCTCAATTCTTTCATTATATTCAGTCAGTCAATTAACATTTATTAAGCAACTATTATGTGTCAAGTTTTTCCATGCCATGTGCTGGAGATATAAAGAAAGGCAAAATGTCATCCTAGTTCACAGGGATCTGAAAATCTAATGGGAAAGACAATATCCAAACAATTGTGGACAGATAAAACATATATAAGACAAATTGTGAGGGGAGGTAGTTTTAGAGCAATGACCCTCTTTATTTATGAAGAAGTTTAGAAGAGGGAAGATTAAAGAAAAATAATTGTCTCTTTTAGACATGTTAAATTCAAGATGCCTGCAGAATAGACAGTTTGCAAGCCCAATAGGCAATTGGAGATGATGAAATGATGATTAGCAGAGGGGTTAGGGCTGCATGAACACATCTGAGAAGCATCAGTATAGAGATGATAATTAAATATACGGTAACTGCTGAGATCACTAAGTTAAATAGCATACAGGAAGAAAAAAGAGGATTCAGAACATAACCTTAGTGTCAACCATGTATCTAGAACAATGTTTTTGAAAAATATATTTAGTTTCATATAAAACAAATGACACAAAATTTTGGACATTTAATAATTTCATTCAAAATGAAATACTGGTTAAACTGACAAATTACTTTTCACTTCCTTTAAGCTCCTGAATAACTCTTAGTTTCTTTTTCTTTTTTTTTTTTTACTGAT
>JAQQSU010009223.1:0-12749 GCA_028627135.1 Pseudochirops cupreus
GTATTGAATTGTTTGTCTTTCTGGTGGGGGTGGGTGATGAGGGAGTAAGGGAAAGAATCTAGAATTTAAAGTTCTATAATCAAATGTTAAGAATGTGTGTGTGTGTGTGTGTGTGTGTGTGTGTGTGTGTGTGTGTGTGTGTGTGTAATTAACTACATGCAACTGGGAATTAAGCTATACAGGCACTGGGGTAGGGAGATCCATCTTGCCTACTGGAAAGTCAGAGGGGTGATGGGGGAGGACATAGGAGAGAGCAGATTGGGGGAGGAGTTATACAGCAGGATGGCTGTTTTGTGGTGGTGGGGGGGGGAAGATGGGGAGAAAATTTTTAACTCAAAATCTCATGGAAATGAATGATGCAAAACAAGAAAAATAAATGAATAAAAAAATTCCAAAAAATAAAATAAAATAAAATATATAAACAAACAAACAAACAAAAAAGAAAGAAAACGTGTTCTTGAGAGCGCATTGTAGTGCAATCAGCTCTCATGACTCTACTCAAACTCTGGATATCCTCAGATATGCGAGCTCTGGATATCCTCAGATAAGGGCTGTTTTCTCAAATAACCCAGTAAAGGTTATAGTCCTGTTCAGAACCCTTCCTCATATTTTGATTCTGTGTGTTTCTGTATTTTCAATATTTATCTTTTCATAGCTTTCTGTAGCAGCAACCACACAGGCATACCCAGGATGTTTGCTAGCACAGGTTCTTAGATCTACTTTACTAGGAAAGATAGCTAGCTGTTTAAGGGCTCAATGATCTTTTTAAATTACATTCATTAGTTCAGAGAAAATACAAGCAGAGGAATAAAGACTGACAGACTAGGCTCCGACTGCCTGGATCAAAGCAATATTGCTATACACTTTACATACATCCCTGGATCAAGAGAGCCTTTACATCTGAGCTGTCGGGGAGTTGTGAATATATACATGTGGCCACTCAGAATCTCAACCAGGGAATCACTAGGTTCTTCTCATAAGTGAACCCCCAAAGCAAAATATCAACCCAGAGTATACATACACTTCTCAGAGCCAGAAGGCATTACAGCCCTTGTGACTCAGTGCCTCATTAGAAAGTAGTAAAAGGTGTGAAAGGCTTCCCACAAGCAAGCTTCCCCTAAGCAAGTTTCGCTTAATGGGCTCCATATGAGGCCTATTAGTGGGTGGGGAAGGTCTTAAATCACATTAACATTACACTTTCACAACTATTCCATTTCCTTAAAATAAGAACATTTTGGACATCAAAATTAAGTCTTTGCAGTGTTGGAATAATCCTTCTGAAAGATTCTTAATGAACTTATTCCTAGCTGAATGATATTGGGTGAGTCATTTCTCTAATGAAGGGCATTTTTTCCCTCATCTATAAAACAAGTGAGCAGGACCAGGTTACTTTTAAAGGTAACTTCTACCTCTAAAATGCTATGAATTTAAAGCCTGTACCTAGAGAAAAAAAATCCATACCTAGTTCTGAAAAGACGAGAAGGAACAAAACAGAAATAAGCTACCTCAGTTAAGGTTGACAGGGACAAGACAACAGACAAAAAGCAAATTGGGTTTATTTCACAGGAGATAATGAAAATGGCATGTTAATCTGTATGTCAAGGAAAAAGATAAAAATGGAGAGAAAAACATAAATTCCCTAATCACCAAAGACAGGCATAATATACATGGCAACTCTAAAATGGCTGAGATTCTGAAATCTTTTTAAAATTTCACATTTATCAAGAGATATGCAGATTAGAAGGTTGAATTTACTAATGAATAATGGGAAAAATCAGAAACTTGGCTCTAAAAAAAAAGCAAGCAAGTGAATGCTAATACTTAGTAAATTTGAACATAGATATGAATATATATCAGCAGATCTGGCTAATGTTTCTCCTCTTGGGTATTATGGGAATTAGCTAATGTGCTTGCTGAACCACTCATAATGCATAGTTTTTGTAAGATAATTTTGCTGATTTAACATGTATTCAATATCCAAATGCATTATACACAGGAGCTGCCAATTTTCAAAGAACAGATGCAGGAAAATTTGATATTAATTTTTAAAAATCATTAAAAAAATCATTTTGGTTCTAAAATGTCTCATTTCAGATAGGTCCTTCAAACCCAGACTGCCAACATACTCAGTGATATTAAGCTTAGTCCTTATTATCTGAATTTAAGCTAAGGAATGGAAGACTGTAACCATCTTACTGTCCAGTTTTGCACACTCTCATGGATAAAAACTTTGATACCCTTATAAATACCCTTCATTTTAAGTAGGTTAATGACATAGCAGATTTCCTAATGCATTTGGGAAGAAAAGGTTACTTAGTTCTCAAGGAGGCTATTATAATTGCAGCATCTTTTGTTGTACTCACCTTTACCTAGTATCTTTGTAGGACCTGGGCTTTTGTCCCCACACTGTAGAGAATCCTAGTCATCATAGACACAAAAATATGAGATAAAAATAAAATTTGCAGAATAAAACAAAATAATTATGAATGACTTGCACAGCCAAACAAATGTTACCCTATTTGTATGAGATATATTTGGTGGTAAATGGGAAAAATGTCAGAATGTGTCTGGATACCTAAATTAAGTCAATAAATCTTGAGGATCATGTGGTACAAAGGCAGCTCAAGGGTTGAAGATGTGGTGAGGAAGCAAGGAGGGCAGTTCTGTGCAAAGGGTGTGTAATGGAATACAACATAGTAGGAAAAACTGCTGGTTTGGAGCTGAGTAATGTGATTGGTGAGTCCATGTATGAGAAAAGTCCAACTCCTCAGTTGAATCCTCACTCCTAGCTCCATCAGTGGTTGGTTTTAAATCATCCCCACCCCACATCTCCGTCAGCCTCCTGAGCTACAAGTAGGGGTTGGAGGAGAGGGAGAGGAAATCCTTGTGCTGCTCTGAGATCCTAGTGCAAAATTAGATTGGATTTAAGGGGTAAGGTACAGGTGTAGTGCCAGGACAAGAGGGTTGAAGTCTTGTCCCTGGACACAACAGAGGTGAACTTTTGTGAGATTTGCAGTGTTCTTTGTGAAAAAAATGACCGGGCCAAAAGCATTCAGCAGATCTTTTGGTCAATAGCTGAGCGAGGTAGATGGGTTCAGAAGTGGCCTGTCACAATGTCCTGCTACTGCTCTGTCTTTTGTAACTCCCATCCCCAAATGCTATGGGATAGGATCAAGTATACGGTGGTTTTGTTGTTGTTCAATCATTTCAGATGCCTGATTCTTTGTGACCCATTTGGGGAGCTTTTTGGCAGAGAAATCATTTCCTTTTCCAGCTCATTTTACAGATGAAGAAAATGAGACAAACAGGTTTAGGCGACTTGCCTGGGGTTACACAGTTATTAAGTGTCTGAGGTCACATCTGAACTCCAGGCTCTGCCCTGGAATACGGTGGGAACAATAGTCCATAATAATTACAGCAATAATAGCAACAACAACAGTTAGCTTTTACCGAGCAGTTCGCTTTCTATCTCTGGCATTCATTTTTAAAAGTTTTAATTTTATTAACCATTTCTCAACTGCACGTACAATTTTTTTAAACAATCATTTTTTAAACTTTCTGAGTTACAAATTCGTTCCATCCCTCCTGTTCTTTCCCCTTCCTCGAGAAGGCAAGCAATCCGATTTTGATTATACACGTGACATCGTGCAAAGCACATTTCCCCATTAGCTGTGTTGCCAAAGAAGACAAACACAACAAAATGATAGAAATAAATGAAGTAAAGAATGCGTGCCTCAATCTGCTCTCTGAATGAATCACTTCTCTGGCGGCGGGCAGCACTTTTTGCATCAGAGGGCCTTTGGTCTTAGTTCATTGTCTTGATCAGAGAAGTTAATTCTTTCACAGCTGATCATTTTTACAATATTGCTATTATGTGGCATTACTATGTATGGTGTTTTTCTGATTTTACTCACCTCACTTTGTATAAGTTCATCATATAAGTCTTCCTGGGTTTTTCTGAAACTATCCTGCTTATCATTTCTCATAGCACAGTAGTATGCTATCACAATCATATACAGTATGATATTATTCAACCACCCCCTAATTGATGAGCATCCCCTCAATTTCCAGTTCTTTTCCACCACAAAAAGAGTTGCCACAAAAATTTTTTGCACATAAAGATCCTTTTCTTTTTTTGTTTGATCTCTTTGGGATACAGGTCTAGTAGTGGTATTTCTGGCTCAAAGAATATGCAAGTTTTATAGCTCTTTGGGCATAGTTCAAATTGTTCTCCACAATGGTTGGACCATTTCACAACTCTACCAACAGTGCATTAGGGTACCTATTTTTCCACAGCCCCTCCAGCATTTGTCATTTTCCTTTTCTGACATGTTAGACATTCTGAAAGGTGTTAGGGAGTACCTCAGTTGTTTTTATTTGCATCCTAATCAATAGTGATTTAGAGCATTTTTTTCTGTGACTATTGATAGCTTTGATTTCTTCTTCCAAAAACCTTCTATTCACATATTTTGACCATTTATCTACTGGGGAATAGCTCTTATTTTTATAAATTTGACTCAATTCCCTACATACTTGAGAAATTAGGCCTTTATCAGAGAAACTTGATGCAAAAATTTTTTATACTACTTCATTGTCTATGGTACCTTTTAGCAAAATATTTTATGATCATCTCTTTTAATTAGGTTTATTTTTGCTTTTGCTTTGTCTGAAATCATGATTGCTACCCCTGCCTTTTTTTTTTACTTCACCTAAAGCATAAAAGCTTCTGTTCCAACCTGTTATTTTAACTTTGTATGTGTCTTTCTGTTTCAAGTGTTTCTCTTGCAAGCAACATATTTTTTGATTCTGGTTTCTAATCCATTTTACTGTCTACTTCTGTTTTATTGGTGAGCTCATTCCATTCACAGTTATGATTACCATGTATTTTGTTCCATCCTATTTTCTTCTGTCTTTCCTTCTCTCTGTCTTTTTTCCCTGTCCCTTTACAAAAGTCTGTTTTGCTTCTGATCATTGCCTCCCTTAATCTGACCTCCCTCTGCTCATCTTCCTCCATATGTCTTATCCCCTTCCTCTCTTATTTCCCTACTGGGTAAGATAGATTTCTATACCAAGTGTTATATTCTTCCTTTTTTTAACCAATTAAGAAAATTAATTTGTGGAATAAAACATGTATTTTCATAACATAGTACAATAAAAAAGATGATCGTACACGAGACTGCAAATCTACTATGCAATTCTTTCAAATCCACAACAAAATTAACCCTGTAATTTTTTTTTCTTCCTTCCTCCTGCCCTAGTGATGGTCACCATTAGACACAAATAGGTATATGTATGTAAAATTATTCTATACATACTTCTATTTATCAGTTCTCTTTCTGAACTAATTTTAATGACAGTGAAGTTCAAATATTACCCACCCTCATATTTTCTGCTCCACTATAAACTCTTTCTTGTACACCTCTTTTATATGAGAAAAATTTCTCCATCTTACCTCTTCCTTTCCTCTTCTTTCAGTGCATCTCTCTCTTTTATCCCTTCATTATTTTTTTGAGATCATTTCAATATAATTGACTCACACCCCTGCCTTCTGTCTATGTAAACTCTTCCTAACTGCCCTCATAATGATAATGTTCTTAGGAGTTACATGCATCATCTTTCCATATATCAATCTTTTCGAGTCCATTATGATTTATCTTTTATGTTTATTTCTTTATGTTTCTCTTGAGTCTTACATTTGAAAGTCAAATTTTCTATCTCTGGCCTTTAGAAAAATCAGGATGTTTGAAAGTCCTCTATTTCATTAGATAGCCATTTTTTTTCCCTTGAAAGATTATATTCAATTTTTCTGGGTAGGTTATTCTTTATTGTTGTCCTAGTTCCTTTTCATTCCTGAATATCATATTCTAAGCCTTTTGGTTCTTTAATGTGGTAGCTGCTGAATCTTATGTGATCTTGACTGTGGTTCCATGGTATTTGAATGATGCTTGACCTTTTCTCTTTGATTGAGGAGCTCTGCACTTTGGCTATACTATTCCTGGGAGTTTTCATTTTGAAATCTCTTTCAGGAGGTGATTGGTCAGTTTTTCAATCTTTATTTGACACTCAGTTTTTAAGATATCAGAACATTTTTTCTTGATAATTTCTTGAACTACGTCTAGACTCTGTCTTTAATCACAGATTTCAAGTAGCACAATTCCTGAAATGATTTCTCCTTGATCTATTTTCCAGGTCAATTATTTTTCTGGTGAGATATTTCCTATTTTCTTGTTTTTTTTCCCCCAATATTTTGACTGTTTTATTGTTTCTTGAGATCTCATAAAAGCATTAGCTTCCACTTGCCCAATTCTAATTGTTAAGGAATACTTTCTTTAGTGAGCTTTTATACTTCTTTTTCCATTTGTCTTATTCTGTTTTTTTAAGGTGCTATTTTCTTCAATATTTTTTGTACCTCTTTTACCAAGCTGCCAATTGTATATTGTTAATTATCTTGTGTTGCTCTCATTACTTTACCCAAAGCTTTTCTTTCCCACTCTTATTTGATTTTGAAATTCATGTTTAGCTCTTCTAGGAATTCTTGTTTGGCTTCTGTCCAATTCATATTTTTCTTTGAGGTTTTGCTTATAGGTATTTTGACATCATTGTCTTCTTCTGAGTTTGTGGCTTTATCTTCTCTGTCACCTTAGTGTTTTTTATAGTGAAATTATTTTTCATTGTTTGCTCATTTTTTCCAGTCTATTTCTTGACTTTGAATTTTATGCTAAAATTGGGCTTCATGGGATATGGGAAAGGGGACATTGTTCCTCATTTCAGACTGCTATTTTCAGAGCTAGTTCGGGGGTTTGGAAATTTTTGGTTTGTCTAAGGTAGAATGATTTGGGGAGAGGTACAGTCACTGCTTCCTTATGCCCAGAAGAAACATTGCTCCTCAGGACCCCTTGTCCCTTGAGACAGGGTGTGTTCCTTTTGGTCCTGGAAGTGTGGTATGAGCTATGGAGTTGTTAAAAAGTGTCCTATCTTGCACTCAGTGCTGGCACAGGGGTCCCCTGTAGTTTCCTTCTTCCATGGTGTACAATTCCCCTACCATCTCTGATTTGAGAGCTCCCGAAACTGCTGTTGCTGCTATTGCTACTTCTCAGATCCATTGCTGGTATTGTTGTTTCCTGGTTTCTGGGCCAGCCCTAACCCTAGACGTCTCCTTCTAGCCTGGAACGACATCTTCTGTTGACTCTGTAGCACCAGCACTCTGTTTGAAGCGTTATTTTACAGTTGTTTAGAGAGGTCTATTGAGAGCCTGGCTATTTCTTCCACTCCACCATCTCGGCTCTGCAACAGAAATCCCTGCACATAAAAGCACTTTAAAGTTTGCAAAGCATTCTCATTCATGAAATATTGAAAGGCACAGAGGAAGATCCTCTGTGCACTAAATACATTCTCGATGAACCATTTGTGGACATGGAATAAGATCACACAGGAAGAGCCGTGGATAAGTCACCATCTGCACCAGTGGGAAGAATGCAAAGAGCTTCTCGTGTGTTATTTTAGCTAATTCTCACAACAACCTTGGGAGGTAGGTACTATTGTTATCCTTGTTTTATAGGCAAGGAAGCTAAAGAGGAAAGGGATTAAATAACTTGCTCAGGGTCACAGAATCTCCACATGTCATACAGGAAACCTGAAACCCAGGTCTTACTGGCTCTAAGGCCAGTTCTCCATAGGTTGTGCCATTTTGCCTCTCACAATTTTGACTTCTTTTATATTTTTTTGATTGTTATTTAATTTCATTTCTTTGAATTTGTATATTACTATTATTACATTTTGATTTTTATAAATATTTGTAATTATAGTTATGAATGATAGTTAAAATTATATAATTATATAATATTAACTATAATGTAATTTATAATCATTTTTATAAATAAATATTTTTATGTTATAAATAAACATTTTTATTTAAGTATATTCCATCCAAACAGGACTAGGATCTATTCCTCAGATTCTATCTGCTGTCTTCTGTCTCTGTTTGCTCTGCATTGGTGGAGTCTGTACCTCAAGCCTGTAATTCACTCCTTCTTCATCCTCAGCAGTTAAAACCTTATTTTTTTTTAACCTCAAGACTCAGCTGCAGTGCCACATCTTCCGTGATACTCTTGACTCTCCATTCTTTTCTATCTACATTTTTCTTGAGCTCTTTATATCTTATCCCAACACTAGTCATATCTCACCTTGCATTTTAATTATTTGTCTTCGTACCATAACTTACAAACTTCAAGAGGATGGGAATTGAATCTTTAACTTTGTAGTGTCAGGGCCTAATCAATAACCAAGTTTTACATGTCTACTATAGTACTAGGTGTGAGGGGCCCTGCTGTCCAGCAGCAGGGTGGGAAAGCTTACCCAGAGCCTGAGAGAGAAAGAGTTCACAAAAGAGACGGGACTCCAAGTGGTAGAAAACAGAGCTAACTTTATTATCACAAGCACAAGCTTTTATAGAGTGAAGCCACAAATCTCCTTCAGATGCAACACCATATTTTTCCCCCAAGAACACTGCGCACCTTCCTGTTTCCAGGCGGGGGTGTATACCACGCTTATCATGAGGACATAATGCCTGGGGTGCGGGGAACCGATCCAGACCTGGTAGCAGGCTCTTCAGCTGAGAGGGCTTATTCAGCCATCAGGGTCAGAGTCCCATTGGCCTGTGGTCCTCTAAAACTAGGTACCTTCTATGGAGATACTAGTAAAAAAAATGAGACAATCATCTTGGAGTTTACATTTTATCAGAATTAGACAATGTGTTCATTGATGAGTAAATGCAGGATACACAAAATGTAAATACACAGTGAATGGAGCAGGGCAAACAATGCAGAAATCAGGAAAGACCTTTTGAAGAAGTTTCTAGAGGTAAGGTTTGAATGTTACTAAGGATTCAGAAGCTAGAGGTGAAAAGGAAAGGAATTCTAGGCATGGGGGAAAGAGGATAGAGATGGGATGTCATATATTATGTTGAAGTTTGAAAATATTCATCTTTAAATATTGATATTAGTAGCATATTCTCTTCATTCTGAGCAGTTAATTGCTTTTGATGACTTGTCTTTGCTCCTTAGAACTTCTAATATGTCCTGTTGGCTGCTTAAAAATTCTAGGTGATTTCTCTAAATTCTTAATTATTTACAACAGAAGCCACCATTTCTTCAAGTTTTAAAAACTATTATAATCATCAGTGATAGGATTGTAGTGAATTGTAACAAACTTAAATTCAAAAATTCTCCCATCTAAAGAAGGGACAGATTAATGATTCCATCAAAGTAACTATGCAAGCTATTCCTTCATATCATATGGGATCATATCTTCTGCTAAATAATATTATAATAGAAGCCAAATAGTCTATGTATAGACCAGAATATTTTAATTTTGACATTTGGTGTTTATGTGTGTTTAAACTGTCATAAATAACAGTGAAAAAAACAAAGTGTAGTTCAATCTTTAATGTGCAAATATGGCTCTATTTATATCAATAGTTGAAATGTTAGTCTCCCTGGATTTCATTTTATTCAATTATAATTTTTATGCATTTTGTACTTTTAATACAAAGTGATTATTTCAGTTTTGAGAGTTATTGTGTGAGTTTTTGAAAATATGGTACTATGAAATACAAAAAGAGCATCAAAACTGCGTTTTTCAGTTTATTTGTATTGCCAAGAAAACTAATAATACTAAAAATATTTTTAAGAATTAACATTTAATTTTAACTTAAATTTATGTTAATTTAAAATAGAAAATTTAAATGTAAAGAAATATTTCAAAATTTAAACTTTAGTGTAAGGTGCAATGAATTTATCTTTAAAATTATTTCATGAAATTAATATTTTCAAAGACCTTCTATGAAGAATTTTTCATATGAAATATACCAAAACAAAGTATGATCTACAACAAAATTGTATTTATTGTTTCTATTATTGGATGCATGCTATTGCAAAAAGGACAGCATTTTAATTTTTTTCATGGAATTTGAATTATTGGGGAGTGATAGTAGGTTGTTTGATGAATTCTGACTTCCAGATATTAGCTATTGAATGGTGTTGAAAATATTTTTGAAAAATGAAGGTGTGGATTTTTGTGTCCTGGTAAGGGACTGTATCAGGCAGTACGTGGTCTTACAGTAGCTGTGTAACTGTGACTTACAGTAGCAATTCAAATTTGGACAGTTATTTCAGCTCTATACAGTTCAAGATTTTAAAATACAATATTTCTCATAAAAAGGTAAATGTTGTAAGCTAATTAATCTGAATTTTTATTGATAAATAAATGTACTTCACGTGGCCCTATCAATTTTGTAATAGATTTTTTTTACATGCATGACCTCACTGGTATGAGCAATACCTCTATGGGTACAAATTATAACCCATACATGCTTATTCCTGTGTGATCTTGCTCCAGGTACATAAATGATCCCTAGAGTATGTGCTATACTTTGTCTATGCCTTTCAATATTTCATGGGCTGTTCACTATCTCTTATTCTCCCTACCTGATAGGCACATTGCCTCTCCCAATCATGTGAATTTGCAATTATATCTATATTACTTCTTGCTATTAAGCACAGAATTATAGAATCTCAGATTTGGAAGGGACTTCAGAGACCATCTAGTCCAGCTCATTTGACCAAGAATTTCCTTTACAACATACCCAATAATGATTGTCTAGCTTCTGTAAGAGGGCAGGAGAATGGTAGCCCATTATCTCTCAATATAGGTATTCTACTTTGGGGTAACTTTAATCATTTGTAAGTTTTTTGTTTTGTTTTCTTTTGTTTTCCTTTATTTTCTTTTAAAATTACATTAATCCTAAATATGCCCTTTTCCATATTCTACTCCTTATCCCTTGTTCTGACCTCTTGAGTTAAGCCTAATAATCTAATCTATTTCCCATGTGAAAAGTCTTGAAATATCTGAAAACCATTCACAAGTCAAAAGGCTTCTCTTTTCCAGGCTAAACAATTCTAATTCTTTCAACTGATCCTATTATACCATGATGTACAGGCTTCTTACCATTGTAGTTGCCCTTCTGAATGCACTCTAGCTTGTCTAGACCTTTTTTACAATGCTTGTGCCTATCACTAAAAAACTGTCCTTCCATGTTGGAGTTTTGATCAATTGCCTAGGCTATTTAATTTTTCCTTCTGCCCAACTGATCTGTAGTAATAAAATAATAATAATGAAAATAATACGCAATAAAATCACTTATCTTTTTCCTTCCACTGATCCTTACCCAAATATTCTCCATCAGTTTTCTCCTCTCTGATCCCTGAATTTCTTTACATACGTAAGTATATCTTATTAACATTATTAGAAATTATATTTTTGTTTTTCAATCAGTGAAAATGCATCTTCTCACCTAGCCTCTCTAGCCCTTCCCCTTAATTGAGAACTAAAGAAAAAAAATAAGCCATTACAAATATGTTTAGTCAATCAAAACAACTTTCTACATAGGCTATGTCACAAAAAAAAATTCATTCTGCTTTCTTCACTTCTCTATCAGGAAATAGAGCATGTGTCATCATTACTATTCACTGTCACTCCACGTCAATTTAGAGCCCTATTCTAGTTCTGAGGCCAAACCCGCCAACTCTCTCTCAGCAATATCTATAAAGTCAGATGTGCCTCTCTGTGTTAGAATCAAAGGTCCCCGCTGCTTATTATCCATACTGTGTACACATCATCAATACAGACATCTGAGTGCAGGAGAGTTTTTCTTTTTTCTTTTTTCTTTTTTGCTGACTCATTTTTTGGGTATATTCTCTCATGAATGACTGGTTCTCTCTTAGTTACTGATGGTAGTTACTAATTAGTTATGAATGGTAGCAGTGACTTTGTATGCACATTACTATGCATTTTTCTATTGTGCTTAAGGTCATCTGCAATTTTGATTCTTTTGAGATCATGATGTTCCACAACTTTCACACATATGCATTAACATTACAATGAGAATATTTGTTTGGAAAAAAAAAAGATCAGTTTGGTGGCAGGGAAAATCTTAGCATCATTGACACACAATTTTGCAAATGTGACCTATACAATCTTTTTTTTAATTAAAATTTTTTAAATTTTATTTTAGTTTACATCATTCATTTCCCCGAGATTTTGAGTTACAAATTTTCTCCCCATCTTTCCCCTACCCACCACCCCCAAACAGCCATCCCAGTGTATCCCCTCTCCCCCAATCTATTCTCTCCTATGTCTTCCCCCCTCACCCCTCTGACTTTTTGGTAGGGCAGGATGGATCTCCCAACCACAGTGCCTGTGTATCTCAAGTTCCAGTTGGATGTAGTTAATAATAATAATAATAATAATTGTATATATATACACACACACACACACACACACATATTTTTAACATTTGATTATAGAACTTTAGATTCTAGATTCTTTCTCTTCCTACCTCATCATCCACCCCCACTGGAAGGACAAGCAATCCAATACAGGCTGAACATGTGAGATTATGCAGAACCTCTCCTCAGTGAGCACACTGTGAGAGTCTGATTGCATATCCCTTCTTCCTATTCTGTCCTCCCAACCACTCTCTACCCTGTCCTCGTCCCTGTCCCTCGACAGAAGTGTGAACTTTCATCAGCCCTCACCCCCACCCTGCCCTCCCCTCCATCACCCCACCTATCATCTCCCTTCCCCCCACTCTTCTATGTGGCAAGATGCCCAGTTTGGAGTTTATGTCATTCCTTCCTTAAGCCAAATTCCGTGAGAGTAAGGTTGACTCTTTCCCTTTTGCCTTCCTGTTC
>JAQQSU010009224.1:0-12749 GCA_028627135.1 Pseudochirops cupreus
GGAAGACATAGGAGAGAATAGACTGGGGGAGGGGAGATACACTGGGATGGCTGTTTTGGAGTGGTGGGTAGGGGAAAGATGGGGAGAAAATATGTAACTCAAAATCTTGTGGAAATGAATGATGCAAACTAAAATAAAATTTAAAAAAATAAATTGGTTTTTTGTTTCTGCTTAAAATATAGGGTTAGGGTTTAAGGTTTTGATGTTTTCTATACGCTGTTCTCTGCATACAATTTGGGATTATTAAAGTTACACCTCCTATACCAAGTTTTTTTTTTTAATTGTTTACTGTTAAATATCTTGAAGCAAAATCATTTGTGTAATGTTGAATTTAGGAACAAAAACTCATCTACCTAGCATAAGTACTAGTTATATCAAGATGTGATTATTCTGTGATGAATCTCTTCCTATTACCAATGTGAGATTATAGTCAAAAACTCAAAATTCTATAAAATGAATGCTAAAATTGTTTTTACATGTAATTGAAGAAAAAATAAAATATCTTCCTCCTCAAAAAAGAAAATAGTTTGAAAAAAAATAACTGAATAATCATCAGACTCCATAAACACCACGACTAAACAGAAATGCTAGATATCCTATTTCAAGAAAGCATAAGAGAAAACTACCCAGATCTTTTATAACTGGAGGACAAAGTGAATGAAAATCTCTAGACACTTATGAAACCCCAAATTAAACACACTGAGAAATGTTGAATGTCACAGCCAAGAAATGGAATATCTTGTTTTGTAGGATGTCCATAAAGTATGTTACTGAATTGAAAAGTAAATGTCACAGAGGAAGGTGTAAGAAGACTGGAAATGTAGGAGGGGGCTAGGTTATGAAGGACTTTGAATGCCAGACAGAGTATTTTGTATTTGCTCCTGGAGGCAATAGAAAGCTACTGAATTTGTGTGTATGTGTGTGCATGTGTGTGTGTGTGTGTGTGTGTGTGTGTGTGTGTGTGTGTGTGTGTGACATCACTGAACCTTCACTTTAGGAAAATCACTTTAGCGACTGAATGGAGAAAGGATTGGAGTGGAAGAGACTTGAGGCAGGTACCCCCTCAGTAGTCTGTTACAGTAATCAAGGTGTGAAGTGATGAGGGCCTGTGCCAGAGTCAGGGTGTCAGAGGAGAGAAGCAGGTGTACTCAAGAGATGTTGCAAGAGTGAGATCAGTAGGCCTTGGCAATAACTTGGATATGGAGAGTGAGATAGAATGGGGAATTCAGGATGACTTCCAGGTTGCAAGCCTAAGGGGACTAGCACCATGGTGTTGTCCTCGACAGGACTGGGATGTAGAGAAGGTTTAGAAGGAAAGATAACGAGTTCCATTTTAGATGTATTGAGTTTAAGATGTCTACTGGACATGCAGTTTGAGATGGCTGGAAGGCAGTTGGAGATGTGACATGGGAGATTAGCAGAGAATTGGGGGCAGGAAAGGTCAATTTGAGAATCATTAGCACAGAGATGACAAATTCATGGGAGTTGATGAGGTCACCAGGTGAAGTGGTATAGAATAAGAAAATAAAAGAACCCCGTGCTCAACACTGAGAGACACCTAGAATTAGAGAGCATGATCTAGAAAAGCATCCAGCAAAGAAGACAGAGAAGGGGCTGTCAGACAGGCAGGAGGAAAGCTAGGAGAGAGTGGTGTCCCAGAAACCTAGAGAGAAGAGAATATCCAGGAGGAGAGAGTGATCAATGGTGTTAAAGGCTACAGAGAAGTCAAGGAGAATGAGGATTGAGAACAGGTCATTAGATTTGGCAACTAATAGATCATTAGTAACTTTGGAAAGAGCAGTTTCAGTATAATGATAAAGGTCAGAAGCTGGATTGTAAGAGAGGAGTGAAAGTGTAGGCATCTATTTCAGATAGCCTTTTTGAGTTTAGCTACAAAAGGCAGAAGAGGTCTAGTAGGATAGTTAGCAGGGGATGGAAAGATCAAGTGAGGGTTTTGGTTTTGTTTTGTTGTGTTTTTTTTCAGAAGGGACATGGGCATGTTTGTAGGCAGTAGGGAAGGAACCAGGCAAAGAATGAAGATAAGTGAAAGAGTGGGCATGTCAGAGGGGGACAGTCTGTTGCAGGAGACCAGATGGGATTGAATTGCTCCAATAAGGAGAAGGGTTAACCTTGGGAGGATAGGGGGAGGATCCTTGGAGCAGGGTGGGCAAGTCATGGGAAGTTATATGTCTATAGATAGAACAAAAGAAAACTCCCAAGAAAGGAAAGATGGATAATTCTCAACACAAGTATTATTTATCATATAGGCTTTCTTGAAATGAAAATTTATTGTTACATTTTGAATCCTCTCTTATGTTCTACCATGCACATGACATGTTTTTTTTTCTTTCTAACTCTGTATTTAAATTCCAATATTTAAGTTTATGATACGCTTTTGTTTCTTTTCTCTATTTTGTATTGGTGTTCTGGCATTTGAGTGTATAGGAAAATTTTGAATATTTTCTTTTGTTCTCTGCTGTGCACTTTTTTACTTTGCTCTTACCCCTCCCCCCCACCAAGAAGGCCACAATAAAGTTAAATATGTTTCTCCATAGCTGTATATACATACACATATTCATATAGATATACATCTATAGACATATTCTACTCCTGATCTTTGTTTTTATGTATGTGCATATCTCTTGCTTCCTATTCGCCCTGCCTTCTTTACTTTTACTGAACTATTAAGTTCAGGATTTTTTTTTCACAAAGTCTTGAAAGTCTGAGAGCTTATCAAATGTCCATTTTTCTTCATTCGGGATAATACTTAACTTTGCAGGGTATGATATTTTTGGCTGGAGCCCCAGTCCTTTTGCTCTTCAATATGTTGTGTTCCAAGACCTGTGGTCCTTTAGTGTCTCTGCTGCTAGGTTTTATGTAACTCTAAATGTGGCACCATCATATTTAAATTATTTTAATCTTGATACTTTTGGGGAAGCTAAGTGGTGCAGTGAACAGAGCACAGGCCCTGGAGTCAGGAGGACCTAAGTTCAAATCCAACCTCAGACACTTAACACTTTCCAGCTGTGTGACCTTGGGCAAGTCACTTAATCCCAATTGCCCTGTCTTCCCCCCTCCAAAAAACAAAAGAAAAAAGAATCTTGATTCTTAATATTTTTTCCTTGAGCAAGGGATTTTGAAATTTGACTATGATATTCCTATGAGTTTTCCTCATGGTATCTCTCTTAAGTGATGATCGATGGATTTTTAATATTTCTACTGTCCTCCCTCGTTGTAATGCTTCAGGACAATTTTCTTTAATTATTTCTTGTATCATTTTATCAAGATTCTTTTTTTGATCATAGCTTTCAGTTAGTCCAATTATTTTTATGTTTTCTCTTCTTGATTCATTCTCCAAGTCTGCTGTTTTTCTTATGTTTCACTTTCTCTTCTGTTATTTCATTATTCTCATTTCCGTTTAATCATTTCTTGATCTCCTATAATCTCACTGGCTTCACTTTGCCCAGTTCCAATTTTCAAGCGGCCATTTTCTCCCTTAAGATTCTGGATCTCCTTTTCTAGTTGGTTGGCTTTCCTTCCGTACCCTTCCTGTTTCTCTTGGATTATTCTTATTTTCCTTTTTTAGTTTTTTCTCCAAAGTCTTTGTCATTTGATTTTTAAAGTCTTTTTTAAGATCTTCTATGAATTCTTTTTGGGCAGGGGAACATTTTGCGTTACTCTTTGGGGGTCTCTTTAGTTCAATGTCCTCCTCTGAAGAAGAACCTTCGTCCTCTCTAGTCTCATAATAGTTTTCTATGGTTGGATACTTGCTCCCTTGCCCGTGTATTTTTTGTGGCTTAATTATTTGTAATCCCCTCTAGCCCTGGGGTGTGGGAAATGGTGCCTCTTGCCCCAAATCTTCAGTTCTCCCCTCTAGCCTGAAACCAAAGCCAAACCTCCAACCTCCTCTAAGTGCCCACAGCCAGGGGCTTTCAGCCCCACTGCACCTGCACTGACCAGTCATTTGCTGGTTCCTTTTCAGTCCCACTTCTCTTTGAAGCACATCTAGGTCTGGCGTTGAGGCAGCCTATCAAACCAACTAACCTCAGGGCTTGCCACTTGTTGTTTAAGAGGCTTGCTGTTAAAATGGAACCTAGTCTGGAGGTGTTTACTTTTATTTTTTGCTTTTTGGAGGGGGGAAGGCAGGGCAATTGGGGTTAAGTGACTTGCTCAAGGTCACACAGCTAGTAAGTGTTAAGTGTCTGAGGCCTGATTTAAACTCAGGTCCTCCTGACTCCAGAGTTGGTGCTCTATTCACTGCACCACCTAGCTGCCCCTGGAGGTGTTTACTCTTCACAGGGACCAAACCTCTTTCTGGGTTTTTTCTTCCTATCTGCTCAAAATTGTCCCAGTAGGACCCCAGTTATGCCCCTGTTCTTATTAATCTCCACCTACACTTTGTTCACCCTAAGGTGATATTTTAACTCTCTTGTGGAGGAAAATCTTGAGAGGTTGAAATTTTCTGACCTACTCCACCATCTTCCCAGAATCCTCTATTCCTCTATATATTTTAGAAATGAGATCTTTATCAGAAATACTGACTGTAAAAATGGTTTCCCAGTTTTCTGCTTTCCTTCTAATCTTGGATAAAATGGCTTTTGTTTGCAAAATCTTTTAATGTAATCAAAATGATCCATTTTGCATTTAATAATGTTCTCTAACTCTTATTTAGTTATAAATTCTTCCCTTCTCCATAGATCTGACAAGCAAACTTCCTTCCTTGTTCTCCCAATTTGCTTATGGTATCACCTTTCATGTCTAAATCATTTACCCATTTCAACCTTATGTTAGTATAGGGTGTGAGATGTTGGTTGATGCCTAGTTTCTGCCATACTATTTTCCAGTTTTCCTAGATGTTTTTGTCAAATAGTGACTTCTTATCCTAGAAGCCAGTCTTTGGGTTTATCAAACAGTAAATAACTATAATCATTTACTTGTGTACTGTGTCTATTTCACTGATCTACCACTCTGTTTCTCCATCAGTACCAAATACCTTTGATGGTCTGGTATAGCTAGACCACCTTCCTTTATAGATTGTTTTTCATTAATTCCCTTGATATTCTGGACCTTTTGTTCTTCCAGATGAATTTTGTTATTATTTTTTCTAGCTCTATAAAATAATTTTTGGTAGTTCAATTGACATGGCATTCAATAAATAAATTAGTTCAGGCAGAACTGTCAATTTTATTATATTAGCTTGGCCTACCTATGAGCAACTGATATTTTTCCAATTGTTTAGATCTGACTTTGAGTGAAAAGTATTATGTAACTGTGTTCATACAGTTCCTGGCTTTGTCTTGGCAAGTAGACTCCCAAATATTTTATATTGTCTACAGTTATTTTAAATGGAATTTCTCTACCTGTTGCTGCTGGGATTTGTCGGCAATATATACAAATACTGATGATTTGTGTGGGTTTATTTTATATACTAAAATATTACTAAAGCTGTTAATTATTTCAAATAGTTTTTTAATTGATTCTCTATGTATACCATCATATCCACTGCAAAGAGTGACAGTTGTTTCCTCATTGCCTATTCTAATTCCTTCAATTTCTTTTTTTTTCTCATATTGCTAAAGCTAACATTTCATGTGCAATATGGAATAAAAGTGGTGATAATGGGACTCCTTCTTTCAGCCCCAGATCTTACTGGAAATACATCTAGCTTATCCCTATTACAGACAGTGCTTGACAATGGTTTTAGATAGATACTACCTATCATTTTAAGGAAAATTCCATTTATTTCTATGCTCTCTAGTGTTTTTATTACAGTGCTGTATTTTGTCTAAAGCTTTTTTCTGCATCTATAGAGATAAGCATATGATTTCTGTTGGTTTTGTTATTGATATGGTCAATTATGCTGATTGTTTTCCTAACACTGACCCAGCCCTGCATTCCTGGTATAAATTCCACCTGGTCATAGTGTATTATCCTCATGATAAATTGCTATAATCTCTGCTAATATTTTATTTTAAATTTTTGCACTGATATTCATTAGGGAAATTGGTCCATAATTTTCTTTCTCTGTTTTGGCTCTTTCTGGTTTAGGTATCAACACCATATTTGTATCATACAAAGAATTTGATAGGTCTAGTTCTTCATCTAGTCTTCCACGTAGCTTATATAGTACTGGAATTAATTGTTCTTTAAATGTTTGGTAGAATTCAGTTGTAAATCCATCTAGCCCTGGAGGTTTTTTCTTAGGGAGTTCATTGATGGCTTGTTCAATCTTTTTGTCTAAAATGGGATTATTTAAGTATTTTATTTCCTCTTCTGTTAATCTGGGCAATTTGTATTTTTGTAAATATTCATCCATTTCACTTAGATTGTCATATTTATTGGCACAGAGTTGGGCAAAACTGCTCCTAATTATTGCTTTAATTTCTTCTTTTTTTGGTGGTGAATTTGCCATTTTCATTGCTGATATTAGTAATTTGGTTTTCCTCTTTTTAAAAAAAAATCAAACTAACCAAAGATATTTATCTATTTTATTGGGTTCCCCCCCACCCCCCACCAATAACACCAGCTCTTGGTTTTATTTATTGGTTCAATAATTTTCTTACTTTCAATTTTATTAATCTCTCCTTTGATTTTTAGAATTTCTAATTTGATATTTAATTGGGATTTTTTTTTCTTTTTCTAGTTTTTTTTAGTTGGATGCCCAATTCATTAATCTCCTCTTTCTCTATATTATTCATGTAAGTATTTAGAGAGATAAAATTTCCTCTAAGTACTGCTTTGGCTGCATCCCATAAATTCCGGTATGTTGTCCCAGTATTGTCATTCTCTTTGATGAAATTGTTGATTGCTTCTGTGACTTGTTTAACACCCCCCCCCCCATTCTTTATGATTAGATTATTAAGTTTCCAATTACTTTTTAATCTACCTGTCCATAGCCCATTACTTCATGTAATTTTATTGCATCATGATTTGAGAAGGATGCATTTAATATTTTTGCCCTTCCACACTAATACTGTGGGTTTTTATGCCCTTATACAAGGTCAATTTTTGTGGAGATGCCATGTACCACTGAGAAAAAGGAATATTTCTTTCTATTCCTGTTCAATTTTCTCCAGAGGTCTATCATATCTAACTTTTCAAAAATTCTATTAACCTCCTTAGTTTCTGTTTTGTTTAGTCTGTGATTAGATCTATCTAGTTCTGAGAGGGGGAGGTTGAGGTCCCCCATTAGTATCGATTCCTGTCTTTTTCTTCCTCTAACTCTCTTAACTTCTCCTCTAAGAATTCAAATGCTATACCACTTGATCTATATATGTTTAATATTGATATTACTTCATTGTCTGTGGTACTTTTTAACAAGAAACAGTTTCTTTCCTTATCTCTTTTAATTAGATCTAATTTTGATTTTGCTTTGTCTGTGATGAGGATTGCTATCCCTGATTTTTTAAAAAATTTCAGCTGAAGTATAATATATTCTGCTCCAGACTTTTGACTTTACTGTATTGTAGGATTATGTTTTTTTAATCCACTCTGCTATCCACTTCTGTTTTACAGGCAAGTTCATCACATTCACAATTACAATGACTAATTCTGTATTTCCCTCCACCTTATTTTCCATCTGGCTTATACTTTTTTCTCTCTCCTGTCACTCCTCACCACTGTTTTCTTGTATTTGCAGATAAAATTTTCCGTTCAGCTTTGGCCTTTTCATCAGAAAAGTTTGATAGTTTCCTATGCCATTCAATGTCCATCTTTTCCCCGATAGATTATGTTCAATTTTGCTGGGTAGTTGATTCTTGTTTGTATTCCAAGCTTCCCTGCCTTCCAGAATATCATGTCCCAAGCTCTCCAGTCCTTTAATGTAGAAGTTGCTAAGTCCTGACTGTGGCTCCTTGATAGCTGAATTGTTTCTTTCTAGCTGCTTGAAGTATTTTCTTTTTTTGAAGTTAATTTATTTATTTTTAGTTTTCAACATGTGTGAAAAATCCCCTACCCAAGAAAAATAAAAAGTGAGAGGTATTTTGAGGAAGGAACAGGAAGTTTTATTCTCTTCCATAAGGGCAGTCCTCTCCATGGCAGGGAAAAGGAGAAGAGGCATGTTACAAAAGAAAGAACAAGAATTTATACCCTAAAGTGGTCAAGCCCCCTCCCCCTGGCTGTCCCTTCTGCCATTGGCTAGGAGGCGACCTCTCAGTGTTGGCACAAAATCTAACCCAACGGCAGATAACAAAGAAGCCTGACACTATCTCCTATTGGCAGGGAAGTGAGACAGGAAGCCAAGGTATCATCCATGGCCTTATTTGATAAACGCCAAAGCAAGGGAGGGGAAAAGGTCACAAGCAAGGGTGGAAGTCTAAAACTCCTGAAAAAGAGCCTAATGCTTTTAAGGGTGTGGTATACAAGAGTGGAGGTCTAAAACTCCTGAAAGGGGCCTAATGCTGTTGACAACAAGGGAAGAGGGGAAGGGTCCTAGGTTGTGTAAACCCAGGACTCAGGTCTGTCTAGTCTTACAAAAGTCTGTCTCTGGTTTCCGGATAGTTTCTCTCCCTTCTCATTCTGAGTCTTCAGAGAGGTTGCAGAGTGTGCCCCACTCAAACATTCACTTCCATAGGATTTAAATTTTCTCTCCCTACTACTAACGCCCCCTCCCCCCCAACAGCATGCAATCTGGTACAAGCTCTACATATACATTCCTATTAAACATATTTTCACTTTAGTCATGTTGTATAGAAGAATTAAAACTAATGGAAGGGACCATGAGAAAGGAAGAAAACAACAAAAAAAAGAATAGTCTGCTTCACTCTGCATTCAGACTCCACAGTTCTTTCTCTGGATGTAGACAGCATTTTCCATCATGAGTCCGTCCTTTGGAATTGTTTTAGGTCCTTGCATTGCTAGGAAGGGCTAAGTCTATCAAAGTCAGTGATCACACACTGTGGCTGTTACTATGTATGTTCTGGTTCTGCTCACTTCACTCAGCATCAGTTTATATAAATCTTTCCAAGTTTTTCTGAAGTCTGCCTGTTCATCATTTCTTATAGCACAATAGTATCCCATTACATTCACATACCACAATTTTTTTAGCCATTCCCCAATTGATGGGCATCCTCTCAATTTCCAATTCTTGGCCACCACAAAAAGAGCTCCTACAAATATTTTTGTACATGTGGATTCTTGTTCCATTTTTATCATCTCTTTGAAATACAGCCCTAGAAGTGGTATGGCAAAGGGTATGTACATTTTTATAGCCCTTTGGGCATAATTCCAAATTGTTCTCCAGAATGGTCACAACTGCACCAACAATGAATTAGTGTTCTAATTTTCCCACCTCTTCTCCAGCATTTATCATTTTCCTGTTTTGTCATGTTACCCAATCTGATAGGTATGATGTGACACCACAGAGTTGCTTTGATTTGCATTTCTCTAACCAATAGTGATTTAGAGCATTTTTTTTCATATGACTATAGATAGCTTTAATTTCTTCCTCTGAAGACTGCCTGTTCATATCCTTTGACTATTTATCAATTGGGGAATTACTTATATTCTTATAAATTTGACTCAGTTCTCTATTTTTGAAATGAGGTCTTTATCAGAGATACTGGCTGTAAAAATTCTTTCCAAATTTTTTCTTCTCTCCTAATCTTGGTTGCATTGGCTTTGTTTGGGTAAAAACTTTTCAGTTTAATGTAATAAAAATTATCCATTTTACATTTTAAAATGTTCTCTATCTCTTGTTTGATCATAAATTCCTCCATTCTTCATAAATCTGATAAACTATCCCTTGATACCCTAATTTGTTTATAGTATTAGCCCTTATATCTAAATAGTGTACCCACTTGAATTTTATTTTGGTATACAGTGTCAGATGTTGGTCTATGCCTAGTTTCTGCAATACTATTTTCCAGTTTTCCCAGCAGTTTTTGCCGAATAGTGAGTTCTTATTCCAGTGTATCAGCAAGCACCCTAGCGTAGCGAGGGCGGCTGCTAGCACAGGTTCTTAGATCTGCTTTTCTAAAGGAAAGCAACTCAAGATGGGCTAACAATCTTACTTTAATCAGTCAAACACACATCATTTACCTAGTTCAGGGGAAAAAGTCAGCAGCCTGAACTTCAGGGAATACAAACAGAATACAAACACAACTTATAAGCACAAGTTACAAGCAGACAGAGAAACAGACCAGCAGGCAGCTTCCAAACTGTCTGACCGTTACATCAGTTACCTAGTCAGTTACCAGAGAGGGAAGCACCAAGCTCTGGGGTTTTCACAGCCGGGGGGCTCAACGGCTGCCCAGAGTCTCGTCTGGCCAAATCACACCACTCTTCTCAAAGTGAGCCCCAAACCAAAACCTCACATCAGGGCGTATATATAGCCTTCTCCTGGCTTGGAGAATGTCACAGCCCTCTCGACCCACTGCCCAATCACAAAGCTACAAGGCACGGGCATTCCTGAAGAACAAGCCTCCCGCCACAGGCTCCACGTGACCACATTCAGCCTATAAAGGAGGCAGAGTATACTTTCAAATAGGGGAAGGTTCTCAGAGTCACGTAGCCACTTTAGCGAAGGGCCCAGGGGCAGGGAAGATTTTCAGATTCCCATCACACCCAGAAGCTGGGGTCTTTGGGTTTATCAAATAGTAGATTACAAGTCATTAACTACTGTGCCTTATGTACCTAACCTAATTCCACTAATCTACCCCTCTATTTCTTAGCCAGTACTAAGTGGTTTTGAAGGTTGTTGCTTTATAATACAATTTAAGATCTTTTATGGATAGGTCACCTTCCCTAGCATTTTTTTTCATTAATTCCCTTGATATTCTGGACCTTTTGTTCTTCCAGATGAATTTTGGTTTGTTTTTTGTAGCTCTATAAAATAATTTTTGGTAATTTGACTGGTATGACACCAAATAAACTAATTAATTTAGATAGAACCGTTATTTTTATTACATTAGCTCGGCCTACCCACAAGCAACTGGTGTCTTTCCAGTTATTTAGATCTGACTTTACTTGTGTGAAAAGTGCTTTTTAATTGTGTTCACATAGTTCCTGGGTTTGTTTTGGCAGGCAGACTCCCAAACATTTTGTAATGTCTACAATAACTTTAAATGGAATTTCTCTTCCTATTCTTGCTGCTGGGCTTTGTTGGTCATATATAGAAATGCTGGTGATTTGTGTGGGTTTATTTTATATCCTGCAACTTTACTAAAGCTGTTTATTATTTCAAGTAGTGTTTTATTTGATTTTCTAGGATTCTCTAAGTATATCATCATGTCATCTGCAAAACAGTGATAATGTAGTTTCTTCTTTGCTTATTCTAATTCCTTCAATTTCTTGTTCTTCTCTTATTGTGAAAACTAATGTTTCTATTACCACATTGAATAACAGTGGTGATAATGGACATCCTTGTTTCATCTTATTGGAAATGCATCTAGCTTATCCCCATTACATAATGCTTGCTAATGGTTTTAGGTAGATGCTACTTATCAAAAGACTCCATTTATTCTTAAGCTCTCTAGTGTTTTTATAGGAATGGGTGTTGTATTTTGTCAAAAGCTTTTTCTGTATCTACTGAGATAATCATAAGGTTTCTGTTAGTTTTGTTGCTGATATGATCAATTACAATGATAGTTTTTCTAATATTGAACCAACCCTGCATTCCTGGTATAAACCCTACCTGATCAAATTGTATTATTCTCATGGTAAGTTGCTATAATCTTTTTGCTAATGTTTTATTTAAAATTTTTGCATCTATATTCATTAGGGAAATTAGTCTATAATTTTCTTTCTCTGTCTTGACTCTTCTCAGTTTAAGTATCGGTACCATAGTTGTATCATAAAAAGAATTTGGCAGGACTCTTTCTTTGCCAATTTTCCCAAATAGTCTACATATTATTGGGATTAATTGTTCTTTAAATGTTCGGTAGAATTTACTTATAAATCCATCCGGCCCTGGAGATTTTTTTCCTAGGGAGTTCATTGGTAGCTTGTTCAATTTCTTTTTCTGAGATGGGGTTATTTAAGTATTTTACTTCCTCTTCTATTAATCTGGGCAATTTGTATTTTTGTGAATATTCATCTATTTCACTAAGATTGTCAAATTTATTGGCATACAGTTTGGCAAAATAGTTCTAATCATTGTTTTAATTTCCTCTTTTTGGTGGTGAATTTGATGAGGTGCAGGTTCTGGGAGCCCCCTTGAGCTCTCCTTGAATCTTTGAGGTACAGGCTCTGGGACCCCCCTTGAGCTCTCCTTGAATCTTCCCATGGAAGGCATTTGCCTGAGGTCATGGACCTTAAGTTGTGGCTCTGCCCAAGTCTTTAGCCCTCCTTTGTTCCAACAGTTTCCCATCCTTGATGCTCCTGTTCCCACCCTTGAATGGGTCTGGCCCACCATTGTCTGTGGTCTCCAGGTAGCCTCCAGCAACTTCCCTCCCTTAATCACTCATTCCTGGAGTCTGACCTCATCTGACTCCTCCTGAAGACCCTCCCCAAACTCCTCCTCTAGACCACCCCTAGATTCCTCCCACAACCTTTCTGTATATAGGATCCCATCTTCCCTCCATGTGGTGTGAGAGTGCCATAGGATGACCCAGCACAGGCTTCCTCTGTGTCAGACTTGCTGTGGCCTGCTTGCCCAATGTAAGCCTCACAGATACCTAGGCTCCTCAAAAGTCCACCCAATATGGTGAACTTTTAATGAACTTTTAATAAACTTTACTTTTCTTTGGCTGAGAGAAGACTTGAGTCAAATTCTTTTGGCAGGACCCAGTGTATTGGTATTTTGGGGTCTC
>JAQQSU010009225.1:0-12749 GCA_028627135.1 Pseudochirops cupreus
GGAGGAGGAGAAAGAATCTGGAATCTGGAGTTCCATAATCAAATGTTATGAATGTGTATCTATCTATCTATCTTTGTGTATATATATATATATATATGCAATTATTATTATTATTATTGACTACATCCAACTGGAACTTGAGATACACAGGCACTGCAGTTGGGAGATCCATTCTGCCCTACCAAAAGTGACATAGGAGAGAATAGACTGGGGGAGGGGGGAAACACTGGGATGGCTGTTTTGGGGTGGTGGGTGGGGGAAAGATGGGGAGAAAATATGTAACTCAAACAAAATTTAATAAAATAAATTAAAAAAAAAAAGACATCCATAATTTTTGGAAAGATAAGGGACTTGTCCAGAGATAAAACAGTTGGGAGTGAGCCAAGATGGCGGTTTAGAGGCAGAAACCCAGCTGAATTCTTTCAATATTCCCCTCAAAACAACTTTAAAATAAAGATAAAAATGAAATAACGCCTCAAATAAAATTCTGATGTGATCAGAATGAGACATTTTTCTGACCTAAGAAAACTTGGGATATCCATAGGAGAGGTCTGTCACATCAGGGCTGAGGGCTGACTGAACGCATATAGACAAGTGCAGTCTCAGGAGCACCTTCTGGAGCTCTGAGCCCAGAGATGGTAAGGGGTCAGACAACTGCTCAGAAAGATAGTATATGGACCCTTTGCTGGCACTGAGTGTGTGGCTTGCACTAGATTGGCAGCTCTATTACCCATAAACAGTTTTGAGTCACAGTTCCAGGGCAAAGTGGAGTGCTCATGATCAGTCAGAAGGGAGCAGGGGCCTGATCACAGCTTCAGGCCAAAAGAGGCAGTAGTATGTGTAGCTGCAAGGGATCAGGGGCCTTTCCAAGGTAAGGATAAACACATACAATAGGAAAGCAATGACCACACCTCTCCAATGTAGCACCAAAAGGCCTGAAGCTTGGGACAGTTCCTCCCTACCCTTACATGAGCAGAGCCCAACTTCAACACAAAGTTCAAAGTCACAAAATAGGCTGGAAAAATGAGCAAATACAAAAAGCACTTGACCATTAAAAATCAACTACAATGGCAGGGAAGACCAAGACACAAACTCAGAAAAAGTCAGTAATACAAAAACACTAAAACCACAGCCTCATATAAAAAATGCTAATGGAATCCACGCCTAACAAGAATTCTTGGAAGATTTAAAGAAAAAAGATGAGCGGCAGAGGGAAAACTGGAAATAGAAATTAGTTGATGCAAGAAAATTATGAAAAGAGAACTAACATCTCAGTAAAAGAGGCACAAAAAATGAAGAAAATAACACCTTATAAAACAAAATTGGTCTAATGGTAAAAGAGGGACAAAAATTCACTGAAAAAAAACTTCAAAAGAAGAATTGGCCAAATGGGGGGAAAAGATGTACAAAAATTAACTAAAGAAAAGAATTCCTTAAAAAGTCAAATTTACCAAATGAAAAAGAGGTATAAAAGCTCATGAAGAAAAACAATTTCTTAAAAATTAGAATTGGGGAAATGAAAAAAAATTAAAAAAAAACAATTGGGGAAATGAAAGCTAAATGACTCCATGAGACATCAAGGAAAATTTAAAAAGTCAAAATAATTTTAATGTGAAATATGTCATAGGAAAACAAATGATCTGGGAAATAAATTAAGAAAAAGTCATTTAGAGATTACTGGATTACCAGAAAGCTGTGATTTTAGAAAAAAAGGAAATTTGTACATTACATTTCAAGAAATTACCAGGGAAAACTGCCCTGACATCCTAGAACCAGAAGGTCAAGTAGAAATGGAAAGCATCCACTGATCACATTTTGAAAAAGAGATCTCAAATAAAACCTCTCAGGAATGTTATAGTTAAATTCCAGAACTCCCAGGTCAAGGAGAAAATACTGCAGGCAGCCAGAAAGAAGCACTTCAAATAACATGAAGACACAGTCAAGATCACACAAAATTGAGTGACTTCCACTAAAAAAAGGATTGGAATATGATATTCTAAAGGGCAAGGGAGGTAGGATTACAACCAAGAATCACCTACCCAGAAAAACTGAGTGAAATCCTTCAGGGGAAAAAAGTGAACATTTAATGAAATAGAGGGCTTCCAAGCATTCCTGATGAAAAGTCCAGAGCTAAGTAGAAAATTTGACATTCAAACACAAGACTAAAAAGAATCAAATAATTTGTGAGTAGGAGGGTTCCCAATATGTGTCCAGTCCTACTCATTGCTAAAAAAAGCCCTCACTGTTGCAGAATGTGAGGTGACTATTCAAATTCTGTTAGAAGACCTCCAATGAATGGTAAGACCCCACCCTTCCAGTCAACCTATATCATATGTGGATAAATTGCCAGGTTAGGAGAGTTTTTTTTGTTAGTTTTCTTTCCTGCCTCCTACCATACACATACACAGAGCCTCCATTTGCCTTGTTGCAATTTCTGCTTTTTGTTTGGCTATTTGGGAAGAAATAGATCAAGTCTAATCCTTCTACGAGAGTGTGAACCATAAATAATTGCAAACATCTTTCTATTTCCCCACCTCTCCTTTTCTATAGTCTAAATTCCTTGCCCAGATTCCAGACTAAATATTCATGTTATAGGCTAAGGAGCCTTCACTGTGCTGGTTACCCTCATCTGGCCATGTTCTACCTTATCAGTGTCTTTAACTGTTCCCAGAACTCGACCAGTACTTCGTGTGAGGTCAAGGAGGCTGAGCACAGGCCTCCTCTGTGTTCCTTGATAACCTGCACCATCTTAATGCAAGGCAGAACACATCAGCTCCTACACCCCACTGCTAACCCAGATTGAGCTTGGCTCTTTTTCAAAACACCTTGTCTTAATCGTGCCTCTTCCATTTTTTTTCCTTGGGAATGTTCTTGATCGTTTTTGTTTTGTTTTCATAATAAAATGCAATTTTACATAAAAAAGAAAGACAAGGGAAGGAAACAAAAGATTTGTTAGATCATAATGACAAATGGGCCCCTGATTTTGAGAGACAAAGGAATTGCTTCTCTCATCCCAAATCTGTTACTTGACGACTCATGGGACTTAGGCAGATCAGTTTTGCTCTTGAAATCTCAATTAAATTCAACAAATATCCAATAATTGCTTGCTCTGGGCAGGTGCTAGGAATACAAAGCCAGAATGCATTTAGTCTCTGCCTTCAGTGGACTTCCATTATCCCAGTTGGCACTTTCAGCTGAGGAGCATTAGGGATCATAGATCGGGTGGCACCTGCTTTGGGCCTTGCAGGAAAGCACAGTCTCAGAGACTGAGAGGAGAAGAAAGTACAGATCAGGCCTGGGGGAGGTCTGATGTAAATGCACAGAGGCTAGTCATGGCATGTGAAGATCAAGCAATGTGCAATGGGCCAGTCTGACTGGAATACAGAATGTAGGAAAAAAAGTCATATGAAATGGAGGGGAAGAGCAACTTGGTACCAGATTGTGCAGGACTTAAAAAAAACAGACTGAGGAGCAGGTGTGCATTTAGGGAGCCATCAGGCAGTTTTGAATACTGTAGGGGAATGGTCAAATATCAGCCTTGGGAAGATACATTTACCTGTTATACTAAGAGTGGAAACCAAGAAGGGAGAGGAACTGATTGGGGAGGTATTGTTACTGTCTCTACCAACCAGTGAAGTGAATGTGTATATGAATTGGCCATGCTCAGTTGGGCCAAGTGAGGGGTAATTCTTCTAGCCAAGCAGCAGAAGCCAGGAGCAGGAGAAGAGCTAACTTAGAGTCAAGGAGAGTCTTCTTTGGTTTGGAGAGATTATTCTGGCTCTCTTTAGTCTTACTTACTGTGATGATATTGATGATAATTGACAATAATGATGATGATTTTGCAAAGCATTTCATCACAAGAAAAGGGGTGGCAGAAAATCAACCAACCAACCCTTGGGGCTAATCTGTAGCTAATAATCCCTGGAAATCAAAGGCAAGAATGGGTTTTCCTCCAGCTGGTCATGGGGAATGTGTCAAACCAAAGGCTCTGGGTCAGTTTGCCCTGCACATATGCACTACAGGGTCTGAATGAGCCCCAAAGGGTATAATGAGGCAAACATTAGCACAGTTCCAACCCTTACTTGAGTGGCATGGTGGTGGTGGGAGGAGGAAGTGCCATCCTTCAGTGATTAGGAGCTCTGTAGATAGAGAGAAGCGGGATTTTCAGTGTTGCGTGCCATGGTTTGTTACCCCATGCCTGCTTGCTGGGGTTGACTGATACCAATCATACAATCTGAGAAACACATATTTCTTCTGTATCCCTGGCTATTTTGGAGGGAAGATCAACAGCATTTTTTAAATCTATGAAATGAAAAGGCTGAACTTTGAGCTTTAAAGTTTCTTGGTTCTCTCAACCCTGTGATTCCAGGCAGCACAGATCCACCAGCAGAGCAGAGGCTACCTTTACACATCAAAGCTGTGGCCTCTGGGGCAGAGCTACTGGTCAGCATGGAGTGCCTGCATCACGACCTACAACACACCCTTCGTTATAATCCTAGAGAAGCCACATTTCCTGCCCATTGTGGGCTTGCAGAGACCAGGGAGCTCAAACCACAGGATGATGAAGGATGCCCTTTGTTTGCACTGGAATTGGTATAGGAAGTCTCCCTCTGATCCAGAGATTGCATCCTGCCCCAGTGCACAAATGCCCAGCTGCTCCTTAACTTGGGGAGAAACTGAGAACCAACATAAGCAGCAAAACAAAGGTCAGGGGAGAGCAGCCTGAAGGAAACATGCAGCAATGTGGAAGCCAAGTCTCTTGAATACCATTCCTTTCCCCAGGATGGAAGATATTCACATTTCCTGCCTTGCAGACTATTTATTGGCAAATTAGATTCAAGACTGGGAGACAGAATAGTGAAGGCTTCCTGTAAAACAGCAAAATGTGGAACTTCTTGACTATGCTTTTAAATGTAGAAAATACCAAAATGTCTTCTCAGAACAAGGCTCAACATCTAGGGAATGCAGAGGGGAACGGGGAACCCAGAAGGAACACTTCCGAATCAAATCAGGCTGCTCAGGAAGGAATAATGGCAGCATGTAGGCTAAGCAAGAAAAGAGTTAAAGAGACAGAGAGTGTTTCACAAACACCAGAGGGAAAAGTGAGACATGAGCAAAATTGGTCGACTAATGAATGAGGAAGGGCATGAAATTAATGATGCCTCGAAAAGAGCTGAGATATTGAACTCATTTTTTAAATCTGTCTTTAACAAGAGAAATGAAGCAAAGAAATGTAGACAATTAGGGAGGAATGAAGATGTTGCAAAATCACTATTGCCAACAGGCAAGTAAGGGAATACCGCCTATGGCTTGAATTGGCTTGGGCACACCAGCTAGTCTCCCAGGTGGAAAGAATTGGCTAGCAAGCTCACTGATATGCTCATGTTTATTTTTAGAGAAATATGAGGAGTTGGTGGGCATAAAAATAAAAGAGAAGCAAAGTTTCCTAGAGAAAAGTATTGGATACGATCCTTGATGTTTCTGTCCAGGAAGGCCCACCTGGTTAAGCTCCTGTCCACTAGTTGTGGTAAGCAAGCAAAGTTGTGGTAAATAAATTTGAGGGTCAGAAGCTTAATCCCAATAATGATGGGATGCCTTACATGTATGGAGTTTGAATAGTGTTTGTATCTGTGGTATAACCTGCCAGGTGGTAAGTTTACTTGTTCAAGTTGTGAGTCAACACACTTCAATGTGAACATATACATCCCTGGAAAACTATAAGGGAGTGTTCACCACCCTCTGTTTTGGGTATCCTGGAGGATTAGGGATGAAATGAGGAGAGGACCCCAGAACATTCACAGCCTTTGCTGACATTGGCAACATGGGACCTATGCTGTCCATCGAGCTCAGCCCTGTGGGAACCCAAAGTAGAGGGGCGAACAAGGAAGCTGTGGAGGCAGGGGTGACCTTTCCAACATGGCCACTAGGGGATCTAGGGACCCTGGGTCAGGAGCCCAGCCCGATGTTGGCCAACGGCAGACCTACAGTCTGAGTCTTAGTCCCCAAGTCATTGAAAATGAGAGTGGAACTCCCAGAGTAAAGAGGATGGAACAAGAGTCTTGGTGAGAGTATGTGTGTGTGTTAGAGATAGCAGGTAGGGCAGCATCACAGTACAGACAAACATTTTATTGAGTTGAACTGGATTCAATATCTGATCTGCTGAATTTCTTGGTTGTTTTCTTTTTCATACCAGATTCATGAAAGATTTGAAGAAAAAACAGTGGAAGTCAAATATTTGGACTGCAGTCTCACATTTGGTAAGGTGAATCATTGTATTTTCCAGGCAAAGTTAATTCAGAATGACTCCCCAAACACCTGGTTAATCATGGTTTAGGAAACGGATTAGGGATTATCTGCAGTGACAGAAGCAGGTGGAACCTTGGGAACATGACAATGATGCATGATGAGTGGCAGAGCGAGTTACTGAATGACTTCCTTCACTGCTCTGAATATACAGGTGCCAAGTGCTGAAGGCATTGCTTGGAAGATTCTAAAGCCCTGCTAGGACAGAACACAAGGTATGAACACTTATTAAGCACTTTCCTAGCATTGGGAGACGGGGATCAAATGCCCCAAACTATCCTGCTCTCAGGGACTTTACCTTTTACTGGGGGCTGCAAACTATATAATGGTAGGTAAGTTCTGAATATTCTGGGGAGATAGTAACAACAGAGAGGAGGGATGGGGCAATCAAGAAAAGTTTCATGGTGGGGAATGGCAACAAAAGTTGGCTTTAAATAGATAAGGGTTATGAGAAGGTTACCAAGTTAGGAAAAAAGCACCTATAAAGTTAGAAAAAAATCATTTAGAAAGCTGAACAAGATGGAAGCAAAGTTATAAGTAATGTGGAATTTACTCTAGAGAAGGTGCGGGGAAACTGCCAACTCAGACAGCTCAGCTGGCAACTCCTGGTCTGCATGACCACATGGCAGCTGCACAGACTGGTTTACAGGGGACCCCAAGCTCTGATGCTGACAGGAGCCCCTTAACCTTCCCTCCTGCCTCAGCTTTTTGTCTTCACCCTGGACACCTAGGAGCCAGCCAGGATATCTGGCCGTATGATCAGCCACATGCTAAAGGGCAGGTATTCAGTCAGAGGGCAAGTCTTCTGCCTTGCCAGTGGACAGTGGGAATAAAAAGTCAGGAATGGTGATAGAAGACACTGGTGTATGAGGAGGCACAAAGCCACCATTTGGGATGTGACTTGTTGGCAATGACAAGCATCACTGTGGGATAGAAAGAAGAATCTAATCTTGGGCATGCGAGTTTTGCAGGTTAGGTTGGGGAGACTGCACTCACCACAGTGGGCAGTTCAGCGATAGCACTGAATAAGAGCTTGAAATGGGCAGAGGACCACAGGGTCTAATGGGGTCAACTTGACAGGATTGGCTTGATGAAGCCATGAGTGAATAAGGAGGAAAACCGTATGTAGAAGACCCAAAGCCCCAAAGAAATTGTGTCTGGTGTAGAGATGTAATCTTTGGAGGGAAGAAGCAGAGAGACAAGGAAATTGGATTTCCAAAGGAAAAAAAAATACCCCACATAGAATGAGGGCAAGATGGTCCTGAGGGTGCGAATCTCCTTAATAAGACTGGTAACAGTTTCCTAGGGACAGGGACGGATTGGTGATAACAGAGAACCACCAGCATAGGATGGGTTCCAGTTCTTTCCTTTGCCACCCGCACCAAATGACCAAGAGCCAGTGACCTTGGCAGTCAGGAGGTGGTATGACAATGGACACTTTAGCCCACTAAGGCAAGAATTCAGATGCCCAAGTCTGGGGATGCTCAGCTCAGAGGTTCTCCTTCTTCTACTCTTCAGAGCTCTGATGATCCTGTACAGGGGAACTGTATAGAACTCTCCAGTGCTCTGCACTTGGACCTTCTGTTACCTGTGAGCCAGTCTGCCAGGCCTTGGGATTGCAGGACTGGCTTCAGTCTCAGCAGCATCTGTACCCCTCCCATTCCCACATTATTCTTTGGCTCATTTGGACCCCAACAGTTTCTTTGAGGAATCTCAGGATGTCTAGAACTCCACACACGTGTGTAAAGGGTCCCCCACTGCCAGGAAAAGCATTCATGGTAACAGAGCATATTGTGGAGAAGGATATTGGGTAGCCTTCGTTTCAACCCCCCAAAAATATGGAAAGCGCATAAGGATAAAAGAAAATGCACAGGATTCACCTACAAAATGTAGGCGAATCCCTATAATCCTTCCCTCTCTCTCTGGTGAGAACCACTCCTTTCCACTCCAGGGACAGGGAACCTGCAGCCTTGAGGTCGCATGTGGCTTTCTAGGTCCTTGGGGGCAGCCTTTGCCTGAATCCAAGTATCACAGAATGAATTCTTTTCTGAAGGGGATTTGTTCTGTGAAGTTTGGCTTCAGTCAAAGGGCTGCACTTGAGGATCTAGAGGGCCATGTGTGGCCTCCGGGCTGCAGGTTGCCCAGTTCTGCTGGTGTAACCCTTCTCCCAGGCTGATGACTATCCTGTTACTTACACTTCTTTTTCTGAAGGGAGCCTTGCGTGTCCTAGGGAGACAGCTCCCTGACATTTTGGTGAGCTTTATGTCTGCAGCCCTGGAGGACTAAGAGCTTGGACTTTCCTCTGAAGAGATCATCGTGGAGTAGCCAGAGAGGCCATGGCCTTCTCTCTCTGCACTCCCTAAGCACCTTATGACAAATCCACAGAGTTTGTTCCCCCAAATGACGGGATGGTTTGCTCCCACCCCTAGTTATCATTTTCCTTTCAAAGTATAGTGACATCTCAGCACAAACCTTTCCCCCCTTCTTACTAAAGGGCTGGCTCTCCTAACTTTGGAAAGGCTCAGCATCCTATAGGAAATCCCTCCTCCCCTTTCTAGGAGGCTTGGTGTCAGGAAGTCCCATCCCTCAGTCACATAACTCTTCTCTCCATGGGCACCATCTCTTGGGCTGAAACAGGACTATCCCTCCAAAGCTAGAATTTGGATCTATGGTCTCTGAATACATGAGGGAGCTATGCAACTCTGCCCCAGGGGTGGGTACAGGATTCCCTCCTGCTGCAACCCAAGGGTACCCTTAGCTTGGTGGCTGCCTTTGTCTCTTTAAAAGGGGATAATGAAGACAGCTGGACAGCTGACACCCCTGTCCCCTTTTATAAAGAATGGGCTCAGTTTGTAATAGGAGGAGATAACCAACTCATCCCTATTTGACTCACAATGGCCCAAGACAGTGGTACCATTGGCATTCCCACGCTGGCAGGCTTCCTGGAGCTCCTGGAGTTAGTCTGCTCTGACCATGCCCCTCTTCCCTTCCCCTCCCCACACCCATATTCTTTTGCTGGGTAACTATAGATAGACTTTTAGACAGATACCTGTCTATAAGCCAAGATTGTCTGTGACTTTCTATGTTCATTAGAGAACTCATAAGTCGTTCATCTCTGGGCTCCCTCTGGAATCTGTCCTGTCTACTTAGATGATTTGTAGAGATCTCCAGTGAGTGTACCCTCTTTGCCCCATTTTACATATAACAAATTTGAGGCTGAGAGGCCAGCTTACCCCAACTACGAAGTACCCGGGGAAGACATATTCAACATTTCCTAACCCTAATGTGAGAAACGTGCTCGCAAAAGGCTGACGTTAACTACTGAGCCCAGGAGGGCATTTATGACATTCTTGCAAGGATGGGTAACCTAAACACAGGCACCTATGTTTAAGGCAAGTACATAATTGTTATAGTTTGTCCGGATTCTTATTTCCCTCCCCCACTCCCATTGGTTGAGAGTTTCAGGGTTCCTAGCCTATCCAAAAATGCCTAAAACCCACCCGTGTGGGTCTCTGCCTCTGATTACATTTTACATTTCAGCCCCATCCCAATTCTTATTTCCTTTATACTTTATTTAGTAAAGAATTGACAAATCATAAATTCTTTTAAAGGAATTTTCTCAATTGATAAGACGCTGAACCCAGGATGTTGAAGTTTCCTTCATCAATGACGTAAGAGGAGTCCCAATATCCCAGACAGTGCTGTGGAATGAAGTTCTCTTCTGGCTTTTGGGGTTGTGGACACAAAAGAGACAATTCTTAGATTTTACTTGAAGCACAAGGGAAGGAGATGTTTGCCTTCAGATATACTGATAAGCAGGCCCCTACGTCCTATTGAGTGAAGTGTTAAGCAACATTCTCAAGACTTTCCCTCTAATTAATTTGTTTTCCTGCATTGGGCAGCAAATAAAAGACTTTATGGCATTATATATAGTACATGTTTTCTGAGGAAACAAAAGTTCTGTTCATCTCTTACACTGAAGTCAAACACTCTACCCACTAAGCCACTTTGCCACCTCTATCCATCAAATGATGGCTATGTGAAATTAATGTTCCTTGTTTGAAGAGCCAGGCCCTTCAGGTTTCATGTCCTGAATAGAAAATCTGGGATTCTGGTGGGTGCCCAAGGATGCACTAGCTAATTGTAGACATGAATCAGACTACAATGGAATCCAAAACACCTAGGATTTGAAGATCGGATATTATTAAATCAGTATCATAGATCCTATCTTCCATTAAAGGGAACCTCTCAGAAGACACTTTCTGGTGTTTCTAGCCTGACAGAGACACAGAGGAAGTTCACTCACTGAAGAAATATACCTTTGCATAAATCTATAGAACCCAAACCTTTGAAAGAAGCAGGGTAAATGGGAAACACCAGAGCAAAGAAAGTGGCCTGGCTGCCAAACAGCCCAGGGCTAGCTCTCTGCAGAATTGTGGGGCTTTTGAGATTGCCTTTGTCTCATCAGCCTTTGGGGGAACTCTATGAGAAAACTTTCCCAGAACATTGTAAGAATTGTTAGTAGAAATGTCAGTCAACACATGCTTTCCTCAATAAGTCCTTTATTGTGGCTGCATGGGACTTAACAAAAGGGCAAGGCTGGACCTAATGGCCTACCAGGTCAGGAATGCTGTAAATACTTGTGCTCTTCATAATTGTAGCTCCAAAAGCCTTGCCGAATTCTGGGTGAGAGCATAGCAAACGATGTGAGCCCATGACCTCAGCAGTCTTCAGTAATTCATTGACTATTGCATAAAACACCTTGGTTTAAGTGATCTTTCCTTACTCTGAGCACCCCCCTTACCTACCTGGACAAGAGAAGATGTTCTGAGGTTGATCTGTAAGAATCATTAAAGAGAAAACTTTAACTCTTAGCCTCATGACTGGCAGTGTCCCTTTGTCATCTTTAATCTTCAGGGTTCAACATAAATATGACAGAAATCAGCAAAATCAGCACTTTAATAAAACCAGGATGTTGTAGAGGAGGAACATTAATTTTTCAAATATTCTAGGACTAGTTTGTTTTTGAGACCACATTAGCTTTACTTAGCTCCTGTTCCCAAGACAGTGTTTGCAGTTATGGCCCCACAGAGTTTTGTCTCTTCTGGACCCTTCAGTGACTCAGGGAATCACTCCTATTGCCATAACCATCGCCTCATTTCAGAGGAGCAGTTCATGTATATGATTTTTATTGTTGGTTTTCACATTCTTCCTCCTTTGCTAGATTCCACTAGACCAGTCTTTTCATCTTTCTTTATATGCCATATATTTGGTGGTTCAATAGTATTCCATTCTTTTCACCCCACATCACTGATGTGTGTATGGGTCATTCCACATCCTGCCTTACCTGCTGATCTTTGGACACAGAGCTTGTTTCCAAAGTGTTTCAATTATGAATGCTAGAGAAAGAAAGATATTTGGTAAAACTCAGGTCTGCTTCCCTTCTTCTTATGACCTCTTTAGGGCAGAGATCCTCTAGTGGGGTCACTGGGTAGAAGTGCAGGATCAACTCCATAACTCTCACAGACTACTACAAAGTCCTTCACAGATTGTGTCCATCCTCATTGTGCTCCAGAATACAATTTCTCTGACTCCCACAGAGTGAATATTCATCACTCTTTTTTTAACTATCCTTGCCAATTTAGTGGATGCACAGGCAGATCTCAGAGATCTTTTCATTTATATTCCTTAGGCATTGGAAGATTTGAACCATTTTCTGTTGATTTGTGTTTGTTCTTTTGAGGACCTTGTATTCTATCCTTAGACCACTTTTCTCAGAAGGAATGGAACCTTCTCTCATAATTGTGTGTCAGATTTAGACAGCTTTCAAAACAGACTTTCATCCAAAGTGGAAAATGGCTCCTGCCTAATCTCTTTCTCTATTATTCTGAATGTACCGATGTTTCTTGTTTAGAAACCAAAAGCAAACAACCAAGAAAGGCTTTATGATCATTTATCCAGATCAAAGGAACATGGTAAGCACTGTCCTTTACCAGCACACAAATCTGGCAAAACAACATCAAAACAGACAGACAAAATACTGGCATCACAGCCATGCCACCTTAGTTATCAGCAGCTCTGGATGGCAGTTCTCAAAAGTCCTGGGCAGCTCCAACTGGCCCTCAGCAGTTTCTCTCTCAGCAACACTGGCCCCAGCAATTCTCCTCTCTCTCTGCCTCCACAATACTGCTCCCCAAAAGTTCTTCTGGCCTCCTCTACTTGGCCCTCTCTCTTCATGTCAACAAGTCTATCCCACAAATGGGATTCACAAGCTCTTGGGTTTTAACACTTCTCTCCAAAACCAAGCCAATACAAGGGGATCTTTAAATTCCCTTACCATTACATTCTCCTAGACTTTATTATCATATTACTTAATCTCTGCTTCTCTGAATACTTCCTTCATATTTCCCTTTATGATCATATTTTTAATTTGTTGCAAGTACACC
>JAQQSU010009226.1:0-12749 GCA_028627135.1 Pseudochirops cupreus
GAGGAAGGAAGAGAAAGAATCTAGAATCTAAAGTTCCATAATCAAATGTTATAAATATATATCTATGTATATATGCAATTATTATATTATTATTATTATTAACTACATCCAACTGGAACTTGAGATACACAGGCACTGTGGTTGGGAGATCCATCCTGTCCTACCGAAAAGTGACATAGGAGAGAATAGAGTGGGGGAGGGGGGCACACTGGGATGGCTGTTTTGGGGTGGTGGGTAGGGGAAAGATGGGGAGAAAATATGTAACTCAAAATCTTGTGGAAATGAATCATGCAAACTAAAATAAAATTTAAAAAAAAAGAAAAAAGAAATTAATTAAACTTAAAAAAAATAAAGTCTGAATTGTTAACAGCAATTCAAGTCAGAAATATGCTTGCTTTTGTTTTTTTTTTTTTAATTTTATTTTTGCTTTCCAACCTGAATTCTCTCCTTCATCTCCCTTCCCCACCCATTGAGAGGGCAAGAAATACAATACCCATTATACATATGAAATCATGGAAAATATACTTCTGTATTAGCTATGTTCTGGGGGAAAAGTAAGAAAAATAAAGAGAAAAATGTATGCTTCATTCTACACTCTTGAGTCTTATCAGTTCTCTGGAGTTGAGTAGCATTTTTTACCACCAGTCTTTTGGAATTGTTGTGGATCATTGTATTGATCAGAGTAGCTAAGTCTTTCACAGCTGACTATCTTCACACTATTGCTTTTATTCGGTACATTATTTTCCTGGTGCTGCTCACTTTTTTTTTGCATCAGTTCATATAAAGTCTTCCCAGGTTTTTCTAAAACCCTTCCCTTTGGTGTTTCTTATAACACAATAGTTTTCCATTACATTCATTTACTATAACTTGTTCAGCCATTCCCCATTTGATGGAGATCCCTTCTTTCCAGTTCTTTGACATTATAAAAAGAGCTGCTGTAGATAGATATTTTTGTACATTTGGGTCCTTTTGCTTTTTCTTTCATCTTTTTGGGGTATAGGCTTAGTAACACTGTTGCTTAAAGGGTATACATAGTTTTATAGCCATTTTGAAATAGTTCTAAATTGTTCTCCAGAATTGTTGGACTAGTTAATAGCTCTACCAACAGCGTGTTATTGTACCTGTTTTCTCACATCCTTTTCAGCATTTATCATTTTCCTTTTCTGTAAAAATATGATTGTTAACCATAGTGTTGGAAGAAACTAGATTGTTCTTGTTAAATATTATGTGTTGCCTGTATACTGACTCTAAAAGCTGTCTGACATTTTGTGCCTCTAATCTTCTTTACCTTATAGTTCTAGTTTCTAGTTTGAAAAATGCCAACTTAGAGAAGATAAGTTTTACTTGAAAATGTATTCTTATATCTGATTTTATTAGTTTAGGCTTAAACACTGACTTGGAATCAGGAAACCTGGGTTCAAAACCTGCTTCATATTCTCACTAGCTGTGTTCCCCTAGATAAGTCATTTAATCACTGTTTCTTCACCTGTAAAATGAAGGGATTGAGGGATTGATCTTAGATGTATAAATGCCCGAAGCAAAGTTTAAAAAGAGAATAGGGTAAATATTTTAATTCATATTATATGCAAAATCCAGAAGATGACAAGATAAATATTTGCCCTGTTGAAAAGAGTTGCTTTTTTCTCTTGTATTTTTTATTGTTTCTCATTTCTATAGAAATAGTCTATTTTAGAGACACTGAATGTGGGATTATGTTTAACATTTAAAATGGAAGTAATAAGCCTAATTTTCTTGTTTTAGGTTTGAAAGATTAGAAGTTCTTGCAGTATTTGCTTCCACAGTTCTGGCACAGTTGGGCGCTCTCTTTATATTAAAAGAAAGGTAAGTTTATTCTATGAAAATTTAATTCTGATTTTTTTGACTTTATTGGGGGGAGGAAACAGGCAAGGTAATCAGGGTTAAGTGACTTTGCCAAGGTCATATAGCTACTAAGGGTCAAGTGTCTGAGGGCACATTTGAACTCAGATCCTCCTGACTGCAGGGCAGGTGCTCTATTCACTGTGCCACCTGCCTGCCCCTAATTCTGATTTCTAATACCAATACCCTTTTGAAGTATACTTCTGCTTATCCCACCCTTTTGGAGTAGGGGCAGTGATTACTTGTTAGCTTTTCATATTCACAGTCATGTCACTGTTGAGTTACTAGATAGAGTGGTACATTGTATACCCATAAAAGTGTCATCTACATGAGAAATGGTGGAAGAAGGGGGGTCAAAAATGGGGAGTGCCTTATTCAATTTATCAGAAACATAGTGTTGAAAGCCTACGTAAACAGGTTGGAGGGACAGCTAGGTGCCTCAATGAATAGAGCACTGGCCCTGGAGTCAGGAGGACCTGAGTTCAAATCCAGCCTCAAACACTTAACACATACTAGCCATATGATCTTGGGCAAGTCACTTAACCCCAATTGCCCTGCCCCTCCAAAAAGCAAAAAAAAAAAAAAAGCAGATTGGAATTAGATCATGGAGGCTTTCAGATTCCAAGATATGTAGTTTATTTTTTATAAAACTACTAAAGATTTTGAGTTGGGGAGTGACTCATCAGACTTATGCAATACAAATACTGCTTTTTAGCATTGTAAGAGATAATTTAGAAAAGGATTATAGGTTTAAAGCTGAACGGAATCTCAGGGACCATATAGTCCTTTTTTTTGTTTGTTTACTGATGAGGAAATTGAGACTCCAAGAGGTTAAGTGACATTCCCAACATGACTCAGGAGAGACTTAAGAGACATTAAGACAAGTTAAAAGGCTAAAATTTGGAAAAAATAATCTTTTTTTCATAATCTAGGAAAGGACAATCTTTAAAACTAGTTGTTGATAGATTAAACTGCCAGCCACATTGGATTTTTGGAGGATGTTTTGAATTTGAGACTTAGAATGTATTTCCAAGTATTTGAATCAGTACTGTATCTGTTCATATTTTCCTTTTTAAAATACTTAATCTTAGGCTAGAATAGCAACAATAATTCCCAGTACCTACTGGGATTTTTTTGTCTGGTATAAGACATTTATTAGTGATATCTTTGTTATATCAGACTCATTAACAGAGGTTGCAGACAGATGATAATAGAAATTAAGTGAACTGACCTAGTAGAAAATTAGGGCCTTAATGATGCTTTATGTTCTTATTGTTTGTAAATACGCGCGTGTGTGTGTGTGTGCGTGTGTACGTGTACACACACACATGCACACATCTTTTGGTTCTTCTAGGTGTCAGACTGCTCCTCAGTTTCCTTCATTGGTGCATTATTTTCTTCTTGCTACTTAACTCCAAGGATACCTCAAAGATCTTTCCTTGACACCCTTCCCTTTCTATACTTTCTTCACTGATAATCTCTTTCATTTCTGTCACTTAAGTGATCACCTGTATTTACATAACTGCCAGATGTTTATGTTCAATACCATTCTCTTCCTTGAGCTATGATTCCACATCTATAACTCCCTGCTGGGCACCTCAGCCAGGATGTGCTCATAGCATATCACACTCAACATATTCAAGACTGAATTTTTCATCTTCTCTCCAAACTTTTCTCTCCTTTCAGTTTACCTATTTTTGTTGCTAGTATTCCCATCCTCCCATTCATCCAGGCTGAAAACTTTAAGTCATTTTTTGACTCTTCCATTCTTTTTCTCACCATATCCAGTTAATTCCCAAGTCTTCTCAGTTCTACCTGCACAGCATCTCTTAGATATATCCCTTCCTATCCATTCACATTACTATCACTCCAGTTCAGTTCTTCATCACCCATAGCCTAGACTGTTACAATATTCACCTACCTGGTTTCTTTGTTTCTATTTTTTTCCCTTCTCTAGTCTATCATGCCCAGATCTAGTTGATTACATTATTTCTTTACTCAAAAACCTTCAGTGCGTCTTCATTGCTTTTAGGATAAAGTTCATACTCCTTGGTTTAGTGTTTAAGGCTCTCTATCATCTGACCCCAGTCTGTAATAATAATACCTTACATTTATATAATTCTTTAAGGTTTGCAAATCAATCTATTCCTAAGCATTTACTAAGTAATTACTATGTGTTAGAGCAGCGGTTCTCAACCTATGGATTATGTTCAATTTGTAACAATGAAAATACATCCTGCATATCAGATATTTACATTACAATTCATAACAGTAGCAAAATTACAGTTATGAAGTAGCAATGAAAATAATTTTATGGTTGGGGGTCACCACAACATGAAGAACTGTATTAAAGGGCCGCGGCATTAGGAAGGTTGAGAACCACTTTGTTAGAGGCACCAATGATACAGAGACAGAAAATGAAACAATCCCTGCTGTCAAGAAGCTAATATTCAGTCATGGACAGACAACTCATCTAGGATATACAGAATAAATATAAATTAAAAGAAAGGTAATCGAGTATAAAATAGTTAGAAAGGAAGGATACTAACATGTAGACATTGTGCTTGAATTGAATCTTGTAGGAAGTTAAGGATTTTATGAGGAGGGAGTGCATTCCAGGCATCAAGGATGGCCACCACAGTGGCACTAAGACAGGAGATGGAATGCCATGTGTAGAAGGCTATTTTGGCCAGACTGTGAAGTGACAGAATTGGGGGGCAATGTATAATGAGGCTGAAAAGAAATGGGACCAAATTATGTAGGTCTTTAAAATGAAAAGTTTTGTGTTTCATCCTGGCCTTAATAAAGCGTTACTGGAGTTTATTGAGTAAGGGAATGACCTGGTCAGATATATGTTTAAGGAGACTCACTTTGGCAGCTGTGAGGAAGAAGGATTGGAATGGAGAAAGACTTGGGGCAGAAAGGAATTAGTTGCAATTGCAATAATACAGGTAAGATGTGATGAGGGCCTGAACTGAGCTGATCCCTTTGTTAGTAGTGGAAAGGGCATGGATACAAGAGATGTTGTGGAGGTAGAAATGGCAAGATTTGAATAATATAGGTGAGGGGGAGTGAAAAGTCAAGGTTAGTTCTATATCTATGAACTTGAAAGGCTAGAAGAATAATGGCACCCTCAACAGAAAAAGGGATATTTAAGGGAAAGATAATGAGTTCCACTCTGGACATGTTGAATTTATGCTGTCTACAAGGTATCCTGTTTGAAATGTCCAATAGACAATATATATGTAGAACTTAAATGAAGAGGTATGATTAAGAGAGAACTATATCTGTCTATCTGTGCACACACACACACACACACACACACATATGTATAGGTATATACAAACATAAAATCATTTGAGTTATTTACATAGAGAAGATAATTGATCATATGGGAGCTAATGAGATCTGAGAGTATAGAGAGAGAAGAGAAGAGGGCTGAGGACAAGGCCCTGGGAAAATACTCATAGTTAGAACCTGCAGAGGACCCTTAGAGGAATGGTTAGATAGATAGGAGGAGAATCAAGAGACAGTGGTGTTATGAAAACCTGAACTTCAGAGGTGAGGGAGTATAAGGACTGAGAAAAGGACATCAGGTTTGGCAATTGAGATCATTGGTTACTTAAGAGCAATTTTAGTTGATTGCTTTACATATATTATTTTATCTAAATCTACTTTCTAATCTCATTCATGTTGCTTTCCTTCATGTAGTATATGCTTCAGGCAAATTGGGATCCTGTTAACTGTTCTCTCAACCCTTTTCATTTTCTACCTTAAGGAATTAGCACAAGCTTTGCCTAAAATGTTCCTCTATATTTACGCCTGTTGAAATCTATCTCTTCCTTCAAGGCCTGTCTTAGATGCGCTTTGCCTAAAATGTTCCTCTATATTTACACCTGTTGAAATCTATCTCTTCCTTCAAGGCCTGTCTTAGATGCCACTTCCTCCGTGAAGCCTATCTTGATTCCTCAGCAGATGATCTTTCCTTCCTTCTGAGAACACTTTAAATTTCTCCTTTGCCCCTATCACATTCTATTTCAAATTATACTTAAGTAGATTTTAAACTCCTTGAGGGTGGAGACTGTTTTGTTTTTCATTTCTATGTCTACAGTACCTAGCATGGTCCATTCCTTTCACATATCACACAATCATAGAATTTCGAGCTTAAAGTGACCTCAACTGCCAAATAGTCTAACCCATACTTGAAAGGAATCGCCACACCAACATACTGACAAGTGATCATCTGTCCTCAGCTTCAGGACCCACTGACTCTCCATTCAGGTCATTCCCCTCTTAGAGGACTCTCCTTGCTAGTCATCAAGCCTAAATTGGCCTCTTTGCGACTTGCATCCTGTGCAATCTCTTCTGCACAGGATAGCTAGCATGTTTTTCCTGAGTCTTCTTTTTTCCAGGCTGAACATGCCCAGTTCCTTCAATTGATCCTTATGTAACATGGACTCAAAGTCCTTTTTTACTCCCCTAGTTGCCCTGCTGTATGTGCTCTCCAGTCTGTCACTGTCCTTAAACTGTGCTACTCAGAACTGAGCAAAATATCCTAGGGGTGGTCACCTCAGGGCAGAACACAGCAGGACTATTAAGCTCATTACTTCTTTATTCCTAGAAACTACAACTTTCTTAACACAGCCCAAGGTTGAATTAACTTTCTTTTTGGCTTCTACATCACACTAGCAATGATTATTGAGTTCACTTTTCACAGTCATCTAGATATTTTTTTTTCAGAACAATGATAAAGTTGATTTTGGTTTTTACCCAAGTGCAAGACTTTATATTTATCCCTTTTGAATTTCATTTTATTAGATTCAGCCCCAAAATTCTTTTGAATCCTAACTCTGTCATCAGTATGCTGTCTCTTTTAGTCTTAGGTCATCTGCATATTTGATGACTATAATAACTATACTTTTATCCAAGTCATTAGTAAAAATGTCAAACAGCACTAAGCCAAGACATATCCCCAGGGTATTCCACTGGAGATCTGCTGTATTATATTGAACCATTAATAATTACTCTTTGGTGGAGTTGTGGGGGTGGGTGATGTGAATAATCACCAGATGTGAATAATAACCATTTAATGTTTGTGCAATTGATTTGAATTGATCTGAATATTCAGATCACCAGACTGTTGGTTTTAGTCTCCAAAAGCATTAATATTTTTTATCCATTATTAAGTTAAACAGTCAGTCTACAAGCTTACCATGTGTCATGCATGAAGAAGAGCAAAAACAGTCTGTCTAGAAGGAGCTCATCATCTAATGGGGAAGACAACATACAAACGATCTAGACAGGATAAATTGGTAATCTCAGAGGGAAGGCATGATCGGTAAAGGAGAATGATTAAGGTTTCTTGCAGAGGGTGAGATTTTAGCTGAAATTTAAAGGATGCCAGATTAGTGAAGGGAGTAATGTGGACCCTGGAAAGATAAGATAGAACTCAATTACAAAGGATTTTAAATGCCAAATAGAGGAAGTTGATTAATTCTTCATGTATCTCAAACCCTCTTTCACTTTAAGTAGAAACTCATTTCAGCATAGAATTTTTCGTAATTTTCTAGTTTTTTTAAAAGTCTCATTGGTTTTTTAATGTTTAAGTTTACATATCCTTCCACTAAAACCCTATACTGACATTTCATTGTATCTTAGAGATGACCATGGATCAAGCCAGTGGATTATACACTTTCAAAATTCTTAATGAGCTAGAAAGTCTTTCAATTTGAACCTAGTGATGGACATCCAGGAATAGCCTAAATTTGAAGAGGCTTATCACCAGTTTGGCCAAAGCAACTCTCAAAGAACTTTTGCTTACTCAGAGCAGTTGTGGTCTTCATTAGTTGAAGAAAAGCATCCACAGTGCTGAAATCAGAAGTCATTGGTATATTTCCTGGTATAAAAGTCAGGTAATCAAGTTTACTAAGACTAGGCCAAATCCATTTCTTGGTTAATTAGAAGTCTTTCGTAGAGGCCTTTAGTAGCAAATGAATCTGTGGATTAATTAATTGCTCTGTTCTATCCCTATTCTCCATTACTGCTAATATTCAGAAATTAACTTTTATTGTGAGAGTTTGAGTAATTTAGTTTCATTAGGTTTGGATAAGTCGAATATTTAATAATTTTTCCCTTGTAGTAATTTATAGAACTTATTTAACAAATTCCATGTCATTTCTTTCTTTAGTGTGGAACGTTTTTTGGAGCAGCCTGAGATACATACGTAAGATTACATTTTAATATGTGTCATTTTTCATTTGTTAATTTTCCATTTCAGTGTTTAATAAATATGTTTTCGTAGATAGTAATTGCTTTTTCTTCTGCTGAAAGTTAATCATTTATCAGCATGCTTTTTCAAAGAGCTTCAAAGATCCCAAAAGTAACTTTTCTTAGTGGGTTGCCCCAGTGTTTTCTTCCTCACCTTTATTTAGTCTCCCAATCACTGCCCTGAGAAGTTTGCAAGCAGTCCTTGATTGTACTTTCCAGGACAGCACCCCCAAGCATTGGTCCTCTATTTTTCATTGTTAAATTTTGTGTATGTATAGATATATATATACACACACACACACATATATGTATATGTAAAAATATGTATGTAAATACACAAACACAATACAAATATATGTATATGTAAAACATTTAAAATTGTTATTGTAAATTACAAAATAATTGGCATGAAGATTGTTCATGCCTACTCTAAACTAGTCAAAGTATGACTTGTTCTGTATATTTACAAGGGAACATTTATACAATTTGACTTTAAAAATGGATCTTTAAATACTTAAATACTTGAACTTGTGTTCAGGTCTTCTCTTAACAATTACTAATAATTGTGAAGCCAAATGTAAATCTCTTAACTGGTGAGCCTCAGTTTATTCATCTGTACAATGAGGATGACAGGCAACTAGGTGGCACAGTAGATAGAGTACCAGGCCTGCAGTCAGGAAAACCTGAGTTCGAATCCAGCCTTAGACCTTACTAGTTGTGTGACCGTGGCCAACTCACTTAACCCCATTCGCCTCACTTTCCTCATCTGTAAAATAAGCTATAGAAGAAAATGGCAGACTACTCCAGTTTCTTTGCCAAGAAAACCCTAAATTGGGTCATGAAGAGTTGGGCACAACTGAAATGAATAAACAACAAAATAAGATGGTGATAGTACCCATATCTTATAGGGTTGTTATGAGGCTCAAATGAGATAATGGATGTAACGCACTTTGCAGACCTTTAAGTGCTTTATAATTGTCAGGTAATATTTTTATTAGTACTTAGGCTGAACAAAAGTATATGGTCCAAGGGGCAGCTAGATGACGCCGTGAATAGAGCACCAGCCCTGGAGTCACAAGGACCTAAGTTCAAATCCAGCCTCAGACATATAACACTTACTAGCTGTGTGACCTTGGGCAAGAGACCAATTGCCTTGCCTTCCCCCATCCAAACCCCTCCCCCCCCAAAACAAACAAGTTTGTGGTCCAATAGCTACGACACCTGAGAGGGCTCCAAAAGCCAAGTTCAGATTCTGGTTTTGACTCTTGAGTCATTGAAAGACAGCAAGGAAATAAAACACTTTATCTATCTGTTTTTCTATCTCAAGGGCATAGATAATGCTATGTATCATGTGAAATGAAATATATATTGTCAAAGGAAAATAAACATGAATTTTTTTTTCCTTTAGGGGACGATTGTTAGTTGGTACTTTTGTGGCTCTCACATTCAACTTGTTTACAATGCTTTCTGTCAGAAATAAACCTTTTGCTTATGTCTCTGAAGGTATGTTTTTCATTTGCCATAATAAGTAAAAAAATTCAATTTTTAAAAATGAACTCTTCTTACCTTGATTGATTACTCAATCTCCCCTGTAAAGTAGTATTTTTTTCTAATAGAAAATAGTGGAAATAGAGTTGTCCTCAGAATCAGGAGAATCACATTCAAGTCTCAGCTTTGATATATACTTGGCAAGTCTTTTAACTTATCAGGATTCAAGCAACTTTCTGAGAGTATAAGTTGCAGAACAGATGTCAAACTGAATTGGTGGAGGAAATTTCCTCACTGTGAGCTCCTTACACAAATGAAATGACAGCTCTAAACCAAAGATTTTTTTTCTTTGTGATAGCTTTGTTACACCTAAAGTATTAATCACATACATCAAATATAAAAATGTGTTCTGAAGAGAAGAATTGTAAAGAGCAATCATTCTTAACACTTTTTCTAGCATTTTTAAAGCTCAGAATAAAAACATGTTAATTCAGACCTCAGTAATTCAGTTATAGAGCAGACTAAAGTATAGTAATACCATTTATAAAGGAAAAAAGCCTTTGCTAAGCCAATTAATAAGTAAATAGTCTTATAAAGAGAATGTTTAACCTTAGAAGAATCATATTTTAGGGCAGAATAAGTTTTTCTCTAAATAAAATAATTGAGTTAATTACAAGTAATTTTAATCTACTTAAAACAAGTCCAAGAGGACATTTATTGGGCAACACTTTATAAGTGCATATAGTTGGAAATAACAAAACTTTCTTTCAAAATATTTTGCAAGTTGGATTTTTTTTTTTATTCAGACTGGCTATCACTTTGGTGGTCTACTTAATAAGGTTTAATTAAGGAACCTCAGTATTTTGGGATCCTTCAACCCGAGAAAGGGTTCATAACCCCTTCAGTGGATGGATGGAAGTGATACTAGGAGGTGAAGTGGGTGGTTAGGCAGAGCCAGTTATGGCATGTCAGGGAACCTGAGATATTCAAGGAGAGACATGCACTAGGATAGGCTTTCTAAATCTGAAGTCTGTTAACTTTTTTTTTAATCTTGGTAACTAAATTTTGCTATATTAGGTTTTCTTTGTAATCCTATGTATTTTATGCATTTAAAAACATGATTCTGAGAAGGGGTTCATAAGTTTCGACAGACTGTCTTAAGGGGTCTTTGACATGCAAAAAAGTTAAGCACCTTTGTAGTAGGTCTTAAGAGTTTGTATAATGGGGTAACCTGAAGAACACAGCTGCTTGAAATTCTTGTTTAAGCTGAAACAGTTTTATAAGTTACGTAGTATTTCTTATGACCTAGAATTTGGGGACTAGTGGCTCAGAAAATAAAGGACAAAATTTGAGATGAGCATATTAGTAACATGTGGAAATTTGAATGAGATAATCTAGAAAATTTCACTGAAAACAGGTTTGTATAGAGCACTATACTATATATGTACACTCATTCTTTTAAGCAAACTGGTTAGGATATATTGGAGCAAAAGAGACTTGACTCAGACTTTTGTCATAATGGCCTACAATTCTGTTCAATTTGATAAGCATGTGTCAAGCCCCTATTGTGCGAAAGGCTCTGTGCTAGGTGTTGGAGAATATAAAGACAAAAATAAAAAATACTCCCTGGCCTCAGGAGTCAAGAGTCTACTTGGGAGTACACCATGAAAATAAATATAGCTAATTTGAAGGAAGAAGAAAGCATTAACAACTAGACCAGGGAAGTCTTCTTGTCTGTGACACATGCAAAAGAGAAAGCTCTCCAAAGAATCTTTTCAGAAATATTTCTGCATATAACTTTGCCTGGTATTCATTAAGCTTATCAAAAAGTTAAGGCAATCAGGAATGTTGTTGAATTGTTCTCTGTAGATGTCATGTTAATAATAAAATCTCTTTTATTTTATGCAGCTGCTACTACTAGTTGGCTTCAGGAACATGTTGCCGATCTTAGTAGAAGGTAAGCTGGAATGAGGTTTGGTTATAATTTAATTAAACAATAATATGCAGTTTTTAAAAATACAAGAAATTAATCTCTACAGAAACTGTAAATTGGAAGTATTTATTCTGTAAGTACGTGAATAACACAGAAGGTGGCTTCTTATTCTAGCTTTACTTTTCTTCATATGTACTGTTTGTTGGCATGTTTGTTTTCAACATAAACTTTTATTGATACGTTTGTTTTTTACACCTCCAGAATTTCTCTCAGTAATCTTCTAACTTTTGTTTATTTTTAGTTTACATAATTCATTTCCATGAGATTTTGAGTTACAAATTTTCTCTTCATCTTTCCCCTCCCCACCACCCCAAAACAGCGATCGTACTGTATACCCCCTCCCCTAATCAGCTCTCTCCTATATCTTTCCCCAACACCCCTCTGAATTTCTGGTAGGGCAAGATGGATCTCCCTACCCCAGTACCTGTATATTTCCCTCCTTCCTATTCCACCCGCCTCTTGTTCTATTCTCTACTTTGTCCCTGTCCCTTTACAAAAGTGTGTGCTTCTAACAACCCTCCCTCTCAACCTGCCCTCTCCTCTATGCTCCCCCCTCTTATCCCCTTTCCCCCTACTCTCCTGTAGGCCAAGATACCCAATTTAGAGTGTATGTCATTCCTTCCCTAAGCCACATTCAATGAGAGTAAGGTTGACCCATTCCCTTTTGCCTTCCTGTTCTTCCTCTCTATTGTAAGTTATCCCTTGACTCTTCTATATGAGAGGATTAACCCCGTTCTGTCTTTCCCTGTCTCTTCTCATATTATTCCTCTCCCACCTCTCAATTTCACCTTTTAAAATATTATCCCATCCTATTCAATTGATCCTGTTCCCTCTGTCTATGTACACATATATACACACACTCACATATGTATTCATATGCATATATACCCTCCTATATAGACATATGTGTATGTATACATATATGTACATTTATATTCCCTTCAACTATCCTCATGCTGAGAAAAGTTTCATAAGTTATAATTATCATTTTTCCATGTTGGCATATAAATAGTTCCACTTTGATAAGTTCCTTATGAATTCTTTTCCATGTTTACTTTCTCATGTCAAATTTTCTATTCAGTTCTGGTTTTTCCATCAAGAATGCTTGGAAGTCCTCCACCTC
>JAQQSU010009227.1:0-12748 GCA_028627135.1 Pseudochirops cupreus
TTTGATAGTATCTTGATTTCTGATAAAGTCATTTGCTTCCATTTGCTCCACTCTAATTTTGACGGAATTATTCTCTTCAGAATGCTTTTGAGATTCTTTAAATAGTGAGCTCCCTTCACCCATCTAAAAGGATTAAATTTACAAAAATTTGCTTTAGACACATTTTCTCTGAGTCTTACTGGTACAGCTTTCAAAGGTCACTCTCTCCTTCCCACCTCTCCTCCCTCATCACCAAATTCAGTGGCCTTCTCCCCATTCTCCCTCTCCTCGTCTTTCCTGAAGCATTATGTATTGGTGAATACCCCTCTTCATTCTCAAATTCTCTTTTTTCTTCTTTCCCATGATTCTATAATGAGTTCTTTTTCCTCTTCCCTTTCCTTCTCTTCCACTTCCTTTGACACATCTCCTCTTCCCGCTTCAGTGTGAATGTTTCCCAAGGTTTGCTTCTCATTTACTTTTCACTTCCCATCTTCTCACACTTGAAATTCTCATCTACTTGTGCTGCTTCATCTTTTATATTGATATTTGAGTCCTGATGTTTCTCCTAAGCTCTAAATGTTACATCTCCAGTTACTAGTAGGACATTTTTTCATTTTATGTTATAGTATCACTTTAAACTCAATATGCTTAAAATTCAACTCATCCTTTTCTCTCCCAATATAAATCTTGCTTGTATTTTTATTTCTGTCACTCTCCTAGTAAATTATTCAGATTGATTAGTTCAATTATTCAAATTAATAAGCATTTATTAAATGCTTATTATGTATACAAAAAAGAAAACTAACGATCCTTGATCTTAAGGTGCTTTTTGGAGGAGGGGAAAGGAAGAGAGAAGGATACAGAGTGTATGAAGGTAAACAAAAACAAAATATGTATGAAGCAAATGCAAAGTAATTGGTGGAGGTGATAGAATGCGGAAAAACAGGGAACAGGACGCCACCACCAGCTGACTGGTACATGTGCATGTGTGAAGAATCAGAAAAGGCCATATGGAGGAGGGGACACTTGAGTTGAGTTTCCAAGAAAGATAGAGATCCAGTGAATCAGGGGTGAGGAAGGAGGGCATTTCTAGGATAGGGGACAACCTATGCAAATGCAGGGAGATGGGAGGTGGAATGTCACGGATGGGAAATGCCAACTAGGCCAGTTTGACTGGAATGTAACATATATGAGGAGGGGTAATATGAAATACATTGCAAGCTCAAACTCTAGAGCTGTCCTGATTTTCGCCTCCCTATCACCCCAATATCCAACTGGGCACTGAGCTTTGTTGATTCTTCCAAAAGTTTGCATCTGTCTCTTTCTTTTCTTGCCTAATGTAACTACCTTAATCCAAGCCCTTAACTCCTCATTACTTTGTATTTATAAAAATCTATAAAATTGGTCTTCATGGCTCTAGTCTGCCCTGTCCAACCCAGTTTGAACAATGCAGCCAGATTAATCTTTCAAAAATTTGTCTCTGATCATATTACTTCCTTGATTAAAAACTGAAAATGGCTACCCATGGTTTACATGGTTAAATACCAGCACTCAAGCTTTACATTTAAAGTCTTTTATAGTTTGGCCCCAGTGTATCTTGCCAACTCCGTCTCCCACTACTCTCCTAATTTGTTGTTGTTCAGTCATTTCAGTCATGTCTGACTCTGGGACCCCATTAAGGGCTTTCTTGGCAAAGATACTGGAGTGGTTTGCCATTTCCTTCTCCAGCTGAGGCAAACAGGGTTAAGTGACGTGCCCAGGGTCACAACTAGTGAGTGTCTGAGACCATATTTAAATTCAGATCCTCCTGACTCTAGGCATGACACTCTATCTGTGGTGCCACCTAGCTTTCCTAATATTGTTCTCATATATACTCCCTCCAATTCTAAGTAAACTACTTTGTGTATTGTCTCCTAAACACGTACCTTGGGTCTCCTTCTTCCACACTGTGTTGAAACCATTTCTTCTGTGAAAAACCCTAGTTCTGAACTTCAAATCTCAATTCTACTTGTGTGATCTTAGGATAATCCTTTAATTTTCCTGACTTTATTTTCCTAATCTGTAAAATAAGGCAATTAGGCTAGGTGGCCTGTGATGTCCTTCCCAACTCTAAATCAAATATCTTACAGAATGTCCTTCTTCTGTCTCCCCACCTATGGAAACCATTGCCATGGGTACATAAAATATCAGAGCTATGAGGGATGTTAGGGGCCAGAGAGTTCTGCTCCCTCATCCTCTCTCCACACCTTAAGGACCAAGTCAAAACTCTTCTTCTCCATGACATGCCCGCTCATGATGAGCTCTCCATCCCTCTCCATACTAATTGTCTGTATTAGTAACATTTAGCATCTACTGCTAACACTTAAGCTTCCTAATGAATGGAGTGCTTTGCAAACCATAAAGTGCTAAAGAAATGTAGTAGGCTATTGTTACTGCCACTGCTCCTGAGTTGTGGAAGGATACAAAACCTGATTCATTTTTTGTCTTGGTATCTCAGTGTCTCACACAGTGTCTGTCACATAGGGATAGAGACGAGAACTGTGCTTTCATTTTAGGGATAAGTAGCTCCCCAATGAGGTGACAACTTCTACCAATGCAAGATGGCACCTTCTCTGCAACTTAGAGCTTTAGAGTTGGGGATGGCTAAATCATTTGTCTGGAGTCATATAGCTATTATGTGTAAGAGACAGAATTCAAATTTACATCTTCCTAGCTTCAAGGCCAGCTTTCTATCCACTATATCTCACTGCTTCTCCATCTGATACTCAGTTGTTGTTTGGTCATTCAGTCATGTTCAACTCTTTGTGACCCTCTGGACCATAGAGTGCCAATAGAATATCCATGGGGTTTTCTTGGCAAAGACACTGGAGTGTTTTGCCTTTCCCTTATCCATAGTTACATAACAGGTGTTTAGTAAATGTTCAATTGAACTGTATTACGAGACTCAAGTCTTATGTCCCCACTGAACTGAGAGCTCCCTAAGGGCAGAAATAGTACTTATACTTCATTGTATCTCCTGTCTAGTGTCTATCACAATTTGTTGTGTATCTTAGGTGCTCCAAAAATTGTTGCCTATTTGATGGACATATTGAAGGTGCTCAGTTTGGAATAAGAGATATGTGAGAAGGGGAGAAAAAAATTCTATGACTTTTCCCACCTGTAAAAGGAGTCAGAAACAGAGTCAAGCTAATACCCAGGAGTCAGGACACCAGAGCTAGGTGGCAAAGCAATATTGTCACCTTACCCACCAAGCCAAATTAACGATGGCTGGCATGAGGGCTTTAATGATTCTACCTCTTTGAAGCTAGACCCATGAAGCTCTTACTTCACTGACAAAAGCTCTGGAGATGAGTCCTGACTTAGCAGGAAGCCCAAGTAAAGTCTTTTATGAGGTGAGGGACTTTTCTGAGGGATGTAAATAACAAGCTGAGGGGAAGGGCATTTGAAAATTTGTGGGGTAAAGAGGTAAAAATAAAGGCGTGGTACTCCATCCACACCCTCTGCTGAAGGCCTATAAAGGCTCCTTGGTGGACAGAGACTCCATAACCTCATCAGCTCTGGGGACAAGTCTTCTGTACCCAACTGAACAACCAACCACCCTACTCAGCACCATGCCTTACAACTGCTGCCTGCCTAGCATCAGCTGCCACACCAGCTGCTCCTCCAGGCCCTGCCTGCCTCCCAGCTGCCATGGCTGCACCCTCCCTGGAGCCTGCAACATCCCTGCCAATGTGGGCACCTGCGGCTGGTTCTGTGAAGGCTCCTTCAATGGCAATGAGAAGGAGACCATGCAGTTCCTGAATGACCGCCTGGCCAACTACCTGGAGAAGGTGCGGCAGCTGGAGAGGGAGAATGCTGAGCTGGAGGGTCGGATCCAGGAGTGGTGCCAGGAGCAAGTGCCCTACGTGTGCCCAGACTACCAGTGTTATTTCAGGACCATTGAGGAGCTCCAGCAGAAGGTATTAAAAGGGCGGTTGGGTATCTCAAAGCTATTCTGAGGCTTGATAGCAAAGACAAAAGAAATAAGAAATATGAGAAATGACTTATATTGTGAAACTAGGCAAGACAAATTCCACTCAAATTTAAGACTTTTGAAATTTGGCATTGGGATTTCCTATCATTACAGGGAAGACTAGGTTTTTGCCCAGATCATTCTCTGTCTTTCAGTGACCTGTTAAGTATGAATATTTATTTACATAATGGTAATCATATAGAGGAGTTAATGGTACTTTGCATAAGTGAGCTGTAATTATGAGTTGCTTCAGAGCGCTAACAATTCATCCACCAAAGTCAGTGGAATTTCTCAGTTGTTGCCATGATAGATGAGAAATGGTGTTGAAGAAAGAAGCTGGCAGAGTTGAGATTTTCTGAATAGACCTTATTCATCTTTCTGGTTTGAGCTTCAGTTAACCCCTCAACATTTATTAAGCTTTTTGTTACACCTATTTTTTTTTTGACCATTAAATGAGTGAGTGACATGGTCTATGACTTTTGCCACCTGTAAAAAGAGTCAGAGTCAGAGTCAACCTAATACACAGGAGTCAGGACACCAGAGCTAGGTGGCAAAACAATGTTGTCACTTTACCCACCAAGCCAAATTAACAATGGCTGGCTTGAGGGCTTTAATGATTCCATGTCTTTGAAGCTAGGCACATGAAGCTCTTACTTCACTGACAAAAGCTCTGGAGATGAGTCCTGACTTAGCAGGAAGTATAGTTATTTTTTGGGGGAGAGGGGACAATTTTCTTTATTCTCAACTAATCAGTGTTCCATTTCCTAGTCAATGAGTAAATAAGCATTTATGAAATGCCTATTTTTGTGTCAGACATTATGATAAACACTAGGGATACAAAGAGAGGTAAGATCCTTAGTTTCTGTTCAGAAGTGGTTTCTAGTGGGCCTCTAAACTGCGAGGAGCCAAGAGTGGGAATATCTGGAAGTGTGTGTGTGTGTGTGTGTGTGTGTGTGTGTGTGTGTGTGTGTGAGTTTGTAGTTGGGGAAAGGGTAGGAAGAATATTACTAAGAGCCATACAGAATGGAAGGGGGCTATGATTATTTTCAAGAAGAGTACATGGGGGAGAAATAATTTACCTGATAACTGAGTTTCCAGTACATTCATACTGACAATGAATGACTTTGCAATCCCATAAAGGATACTGTGGTCAACCAGTCAGCCCTCTTCTATTATTCAAATCCAGGGGTTCAAGGGTCTAGTTGTTTAAAGCTCATATATGGTTGTATGCTCTAACAACTCGTTCCCTGTGTACCTTGTTGGAATATTCTAGATCTTATGCACCAAGTCGGAGAATGCCAGGTTGGTGGTACAAATCGACAATGCCAAGCTGGCTGCCGATGACTTCAGGACCAAGTGAGTTGGCATGGTGAAGCAGAGTTTATCAGTCAACTTACAGGAATCAGGACTGGGAGGGACCTCAGGGATCTGATCTAGCCACATTTTATAGTTGAGGAAACAGAGACCATGAAAGATAAAGTCACTAGCCCAAATTCTATGCAGGTAGCATTGTAGAATCATAGATCTAGAATTGGAAGTAACCTTAGGCCATATCATTGGTTGTCCTCCTCCTTTTACAGATAAAGAAACCAAGGCATAGAGAAGTGACTTGTCCAAGGTCACACAGGTAGTCAGCAGTATAGTCTCATTTGGAACTCACACCTTATCCTCTGGATTTGGAAATACAATAATCTTTCCACTAATTTCCTTGGTCTGCTACCTTTTCTGCCTGTCGCTAATGGCACCCAAGGCTCTTTCTTTTCATTTTCACCAGAGATATATTGGAATTGCAGATCTTCAGTGCTAGAAGAGAGCTTGGGAGAGCTCTAGTCCAGCTGCCCCTGTTTATATGTTGAGATAATCGTGGCTCAGGGGTGTTGAAGTGACTTGGCCAAGATTCCATAGGGAAAAAATGTCAGATCATTAAGGCCTTCTGTTTCCAAATTCACTCTATCATGCTGTTTCCCTCGCTGCAATCAGAACAAATCTCAGACGTGATGAAGGTGGTTTTTCTTGGGAATACAAATGATTACTGATCTTCCTTTTCCTAATATTAAGCTCTCCAGTTTTTGATGATCTGCATAAATTTTAAACAATTTAAATACTATCTGATGTCTAAGCTTTAGGTGGAGGGGATGTTGGGGGTGAGGCAGTGCAGCAAGATAGCCTGTGAAGGCTTAATGTGAGGTGTCCCAAAAGTCTCAGTGCAGTTGTAAGCTAACTGAACTGAGACAAAAGGGACACCCTGTGCAAAGGTGATTGAAAAAGCAGGCAGAAATGGCCACTATCATCCCCAGGTCTTAATTAGAAACAGTAGAATGAAAACTAAAACAGATGAACTGTAGAGTCTAAGTCAGGACTCATTCCCACCTCTCCCTCCACTGATCATCATCTCCTGGGGGTCACAGGTATGAGACTGAGTTGTCCCTGCGCCAACTGGTGGAAGCTGACATCAACAGCCTGCGCAGGATTCTGGATAATCTGACCCTGTGCAAGTCTGATCTGGAGGCCCAAGTGGAGTCCCTGAAGGAGGAGCTGCTCTGTCTCAAGCAGAACCATGAGCAGGTAGGGCATGCTGAGCACCTGTGGGACCCAAACATGCTGGAACCTGCTGTCATGTAATAAGTGGGAGTAGGAGGCAGAGAGGCCATTTGTTATGCCCCAAGGGTCTAGGGAAGTTATTTCAGTAACAAATCCTATTACATAAAATGAGAGAATGAGTAATGTGCAAATTGGATACATGATACGGAATTTGAATTTTCTGCTCGAGGCCACACACCTGAGCAAAGAAAAACTGATGCATACATTCATGAAATAAGGTCAGCAGCAGGGCAGCTTTCTATGGTCTCCTTTTCTGCATTCATGATGGAAACCCTTATGGCTTCAGAAGGAATAGGAGAGAGCTGGAAGGGGTCTTGGGGACCTCCTTTGTCATAGAAAAGGATACTGAGGTTTGGAACACAGAAGTGTTCAGAAATCAGAATGCAGGTCTCCTTCATCCTAGTCTAGTGCTCTTGGCAGAACACCATAGGATGTTAAATCCTGACAGATTTGTGGTTTGATTAGTTCTGCTTCAGAGAGTAAAGATTTTGACTTTGCAATAGCCTATGGGAATGTGCGAAGGAGGTTAAGAGCAAAATGACTTGAAGTTTTCCTTCATGGGAACTCTATTTCTACTGTGAGAGTCAAACAGCTTACAGGATAGCTCAGTTCTGTCCAAGGATGAACACCTTGGGCTTTCTTCTACTTTTGCTCTTTTCCCCTTCCTCCCTTCCTCCCTTCCATCTTTTCCTCCTTTCTTAGCTCTCTCCCTCCCTTTTTCTCCTTCCTTTTCTCCATCCTTTCTCTCTGTACCTCCCTTCCTTCCTTGTTTCCTTCCTTCCTCCCTCCCTCCTGACAGTGTTGCTCTCCCTTTCCCCATGGGGGTATGTGTGGTTGCATGGGAATCAAGCGCTGGATTCCATTGCAGGAGACTTTAGACATAATTGGCCTTGGGCTTCCCCCAAGAGCAAATACTAGGGCAGTGGAACTATAAAGAACAGAGCTCTGCCAGCGGTGCTCTTTTATCTAATAAAAAGTGGCCAGGGTTTTCTCCTGTTGATGGAGGTCTAGTTTTAGTCTATAGCTGATGGAATCTATGGAATCCTTAGAAAGCTTTGGAGGTCTTCCAGGGAAGAAAGTTACCAGGTTTCTTTACATTGACTTTGACTCTTTTCTTCCCCAGGAAGTCAATACCCTGCGATGCCAGATTGGGGAGCGTCTCAACGTGGAGGTGGACGCTGCCCCAACTGTGGACCTGAACAGGATCCTGAACGAGACCCGGTGTCAGTATGAGACTGTGGTGGAGAACAACCGCAGAGATGTGGAGGAATGGTTCACCACTCAGGTGAGGCCCTACCTCATGGCTACTGAACAACCAGAAATTTCCTGAGGCCTTGAGGATCACGTTCTCACCTTTTTGCTCTCCTCGTGTGACATTTCAGACAGAGGAACTGAACAAGCAGGTGGTGTCCAGCTCTGAACAGCTGCAGAACTGCCAGGCCGAGATCATTGAGCTGAGGCGCACGGTCAATGCCCTGGAGATTGAGCTGCAGGCCCAGCATAACCTGGTGGGTAACTTTAACACTAGATGAAAGAATGAGCATCTGAAAAGGTCTTAACAAGTCAGAACATTCAGCTAATTTGAATGAGATAAGATTTAAGCAGGATAAATGTGAAGTATTACAGTTTAAGGTCCAAAAAAATCAATTTCACAAGATGTACGAGGAATGGTTGCATAGTAATTTTTCTGAGAATGATTTGGGGATTTTAGTGAATTGTAAACTCAATGCGAGTCAGCATTGTGATACAGCAATCAAGAATGCCTATGTACTCTTAGGCTACATTAAACTGAGTGGGGCATCCAGTCCTGGAGAGGTGAGAAGTTCTCTGTATTCTGTCCTAGTCAGACCCCATCTAGAATAAATGTGTGAAGTATATGCCACATATCAAAAAGGATGTCAGTAAGCTGGAGGGTACCCAGATGAAGGCAAACAGATTGATGAAAGGTATTGTGATCATGTCAGATAAGACTTGAATGAAGGACCTAGGAAGTTTAGCTTGGAGAAGACCTAAGAAGGATATGATTGCTTTCTTTAGGTATTTAAAAGTTGGTCATATGGTAGAAAGATGAGATTTGCTTTGTCTTGGGGACCAGTATTGGGAGCAGGGGGTGGGACTTTTGAAGAGTCAAATTTGGGATTAATAACAGCAAAACAAAAAAGCTAAAGTCTCCTAACAGTTGGAGTTGTCCCAAAGTGGAATCAGCTGCCTTGGGAGGTCCTGGATTCCCCATTACTGAAAGTCTTTCAGCAAAGGTTGTATAGGATTGTTTATCTGATGTGGTGTAGAGCAGTAGGAGTAGGTTTTGGATAGTCTCAGAGGCCCCTTTCCAATTATCAGATTCTTTAATACAGGCCCCAAGAGAGTTCTCTGTTTTGTGACAACTAGAATGATAAAAAAGTGTGAGGGAGAAGAGAGAAATAACTGAATTTTGAAGAGGTCAATACTGTCATGAATGAACAGCAGTTACTATTTCCTAACATTAATTTTTCTTCTCCATCACAGAGAGATTCTCTTGAAAACACTCTGACAGAGACTGAGGCCCGTTACAGCTCTCAGCTGTCTCAGGTACAGTGTATGATCACCAATGTTGAAGACCAACTGGCTGAGATCCGTGGTGACCTGGAGAGGCAGAACCAAGAGTACCAAGTGCTCCTGGATGTCCGGGCCCGGCTTGAGTGTGAGATCGCAACATACCAGGGTCTCCTGGAGAGTGAGGATTGCAAGTAAGTCCAATACTAGTGATTTCTTCCCTGGCATTGTGATTTTTCAGGGGTGGGGAGGGGATAAGCTAATAAATAATTTCAAATGGAAAGAACAATGTGGGAAGTGGGGAATTAGCATGGTGCAGTGGTTCTGGAGAGGACATGGGTATAAAACCTACCTCTGCTTCTTACTCTGTTACCTTACAAGGCTACCTATGATCCTCATGCTTTAGTTTCCTCCTCTGTAAAATGAGGAGATTGGACTAGATAGACTTCCACCCCTACATCTATGATTGTATCAACATGATGGAGCTAAGTAGGGTACAGTATATTACCAATGGTAATTTGCACTCATGTAGCAGAGTGCAGGTTATAAATGGGAAATGTGTGATCCATAGAGCTCTCCAATATAGCTATGAAGTTAATGTATCTTGGTAAATATAAGGAGAGTGAGTGATAATAGATACCAGGTCAAGGGCTGTATTGATATGCATGCAACATCAAATGTCTTAAAGAAAGGCCTGAAGTAAGCACAAGGATAGATTTTTTCTTGGAGGGTTTATGGGAAGACTGGGACAAGATTTTAACAAGACGAGAAGGCATGGGAGGGTTGTGATTCACTTTTTCAGAGGAAGTATAGATTTACCTGAATGAGATCACAGATTCACCAAATTATTCAAGGATTCAACTTGGGAATGAAAGTCATAATATGATCCAATTAAATCCAACAAACTTTTTTTTTTGTTGCTATTTGGAGGGCAATTGTGGGTTAAGTGACTTGCTTAAGTTCACATGGCTAGTTTTGCGTGCGTGTGTGTGTGTGTGTGTGTGTGTGTGTGTGTGTGTGTGTGTGTTTGTGTGTTAAGTGTCTGAGGCTGGATTTGTACTTAGGTCTTCCTGACTCCAGGGCCAGTGCTCTATTCACTGTGCCACCTAGCCACCCTCAACAAACATTTTTTAAAGCACCACTTCTACATCACACACTGTGCTAGCATCCCCAGCATCTGCCTTCACATGATTTATATTCTATTGGGAGGTTGTTAGTTCTTTTTATTTCCGTCTCTTCTAACCAAAAGTTACCCTTCACCCAACTAACTCAGCTCCATTAATTTTGTCTCCCCAGACTTCCCTGCAATCCCTGTGCAACAACCAATGCCTGTGGCAAACCCATTGGTCCTTGCCCAATCAGCAATCCTTGTGTCCCATGTGCCCCTTGTGGACCCTGTGGCCCTCGCTCAAGATGTGGCCCCTGCAACTCTTTTGTGCGCTAAGGACCTCAGGGTGACAAGGAAGAGAAAGGAGGAAAGGACCAAGTACTGACTCTGCTCCAGTCCTGTTTCATCTGAAGACTTAAATAATAGAAACTGATTGCTCCCCGGCCTTCCTGTTGAATTGCTGTGTAAAAACTTCTCAGGGGCCAAAAAGTACATTTTCAGGAAAATGTGGATTTGATATCTGGGACTCTTGTCTCTTACCCACCTGATATTTTCACCTGCCTGATCCTTTAGCACAACATCTGCTTTTGGGGTGACTCTTAAATCAGGCAGGGCCCATTTATTGTGAGTTAGTTGCTTTCCTGAGCAATGAAAAACAGATTGGACAAGACAAAATGATACAATTGTCATGATGGTGCATATTTATTATATTTGAATAATTTATTTTATAAAATAATTATATTTAGTAGAGATGAGATGATTGTACCACTAAAAGAATGAATTTTTGTCATTTCTGAATACCCTTTCAGTCTCTGGAGATTCAGTGAAAGTCCTTTGTTATCCTCTTAATAAACTCAATTATTCAAGCACAATGGTAATAGCTTTCTTTCCTATTTGTTGATTTTGACCTAATTAGACTGAATGACTGAATGTTGACTAGGTGCCTTTCATACGGATCACAACTTTTCACCTCATAAAAATATCCCTGCCCACCTTATCTATGGAGCTGATTAGGGTGTTTAGGAGGAGGAAGGAGGAAAGGAAAAGCAAAAGTTAAGACATATATTCAGAACTACTCCTCAGGAAATGTGAAACTGTCAGGTGATAACCATTAATACCCAAATGCCGTACTCAGTATCTATGGAATGATAAAAATGAATGATTAGGGGACAAATTGAACAAAATGCCTGCTTTGGAATGTGAGGACCTTTGTCCAGTTTCCAGTTTTTGCTACTCGCCTTGGACAAGTGGCTCAATCAATCTCTATGGCCTTCAATTTTCTTCTCTTTAAAATGAGTTGGATCAGATATAGTCTTCTTCAGCTCAAAATCTATGATCCTATTTGTATTAGCTTTTCATGGAAAACTGTTAAATTTACCTGGCAAGACAAATGGTCTATTTAATGTTGCTTGAATTCCATTTCATTGATTTCTATTCATGTATATTTGGCAGTTAGATGGTGCAGTGGATTGTACTCCAGACTTGTAGTCAGGCAGACTTGAGTTCAAATCTGGCCTCAGACATTTACTAGCTGAGTGACTCTGGGCAAGTCTCTTAACCTTGTTTGCCTTAGTTTCCTCATCTGTAAAATGAACTGGAGAAGGACATGAAAAATTACTCCAATATCTTTGCCAAGGAAACTCGAAATGGAGTCACAAAGAGTTAGATATGACTGGAAACAACTAAATAACAAAATTTCGCTTTATCAGTGAGCAATACAAACCACTAATATAGTGAAGTCAATGTATTTTAATAAAGATAGAGATACTTTGAGATAATAGAGATAATTTGATTATGAGAGATACCAGTTGATCAAGAAATAGAGATTGAGTGCCTATTTTTCCAGATCACGATGCAGTGGAAATAATGACCTGGGGAAGACTTAAGATTTAAATCTAAATTTATGAATTGTGTAACTTTGGCAAGTCATTTTTCTCCTCTTTGGACATCAGTTACCTCATCAGTATCGTAAGGAGGTTGGACTAGATCTCTAAGTTTCCTTCTATCTCTGCACTGATGAATAAACATTTATTATGTGTCAATTATCTATACAAAACATTGTGTTAGGCTTTGTATAGACATAAAGACAAAAGGAATACAATAGATAAAGACAACAGGTCAAGGATATCTAGGACCATTCCTGGATATTGTTCTAGGGAGGCTAAGGGAAGACAATGGATATGAACTGGATTCCAATGGTCTTACCTACTTTAATCTAATGGTCCTTTCTGGTCTCTTCCTATGTTCCTTGATGCCATGAGGTCTCAGCTCTGCTTGTTTTCCTCACTTTCTGTAGCAGAGATAGAACCCAATCTTCTAATTCCCTGTTGATTTGGAAGAAGAAACATAGAGGCCCACTATGGCTCACAACTATCCTTTCCCCTCATCTCTCCATATGACTTCTCTTCATCTCAATTGAGTGGCTTCTGAAATGAGGGAGGAAAATAGGAGGAAAATTCTTCCCAGGTTCAAAGTCCCTTGAAACATGGAAAATGTTTGGAAGAGCTTATTTATCA
>JAQQSU010009228.1:0-12748 GCA_028627135.1 Pseudochirops cupreus
AGCCGGACTGCTTATCTCCCCCTTTCACAAATCCCATTCACAGCTGGCGCTAATCCGCTCACCTGAAGCTTCTCAGCTCTTCCCGTCCAGCCGCCCCCGGGGCACAGCCGCGGCTTCAGGCCAGGCTGGTTTCTGTTCGCAGTGCTGATATGGTTCCTCATGGCCGAGCTGACTTTAGTGGGAAGTATCTTTGTGTGCCTTTTCGAGTTCTAGGATTGGTTAGGTTCCTATTTTATGGGTATTTTGGGGTGGCTATGTGAGAGCTGCGATATGTTGCTGATGCTACGCCGCCATCTTGGCTCCACCCCCCTAATTAACACTATCTTAAAAAAACAAAGAAATTGAAGAAGCCATGAATGCACTCCCTTTGATAAAATTTCACATGTCAATTGGATTTACAAGTGAATTCTATCAGCCAGTTAAAAAAAATTGATTCCAATACTTTATAAGCTATTTGGGAAAATTGGAGAAGAAATCCCACCAAATTCTTTTTATGACACAAATATGGTACTGATGTCTAAACCAAGAAGAGCCAAAACAGAGAAAGAAAATTATCGACCAATTTCCTTCATGCATATAGACGCAACAATTTTAAATAAAATTCTAGCAAAAAGATTATGAGAATAATATGCTTTGATCACATAGGATGCTTTTCAGGAATGGAAGGTTGGTTCAGTGTTAGGAAAACTATCATTATAATTGATCATATCAAAAACAAAAGCAGCAGAAACCATATGATTATCTCAAAACATGCAAAACAACCTTTTGACAAAATACAATACCCATTCCTATTGAAAACACTAGAAAGTATAGCAATAAATGAAGTCTTCCTTAAAATAATAAGTAACATGTATCTAAAACCATCAGCAAGTATTATATGTAATGGGGATAAGCTAGAAGCATTTCCAATAAGATTGGGGGTGAAACAAGGATGTCCACTGTCACCCCAGTAATTTTATTTGGTACTAGAAATGTTGACTGTTGCAATAAGTGAAGGAAAAGAAATCAAAGCAATCAGATTAGACAAAGAAGAGACTAAGCTATCACTCTTTGCAGATGATATGATGACATACTTAGAGAATCCTAGAGAATCAAGTAAAAAAAAATACTTGAGGTAACAATGAAATTTAGCAAAGTTGCAGAATATAAAACAAGCCCATGTCAATCCTTCGCATTCCTTTATAATTCTAACAAAGTCCAGCAGCAAGAAATAGACAGAGAAATTCCATTTAAAGTAATTGTAGACATTATAAAATATTTGGGAATCTACCTGCCAAAACAAACCCAGAACATATATGAACACAAATACAAAACACTTTTCACATATATAAAGTCAGATCTAAATAATTGGAAAAGCCACCAGTTGCTCTTGGACAGATCGAGCTAATATCATAAAAATTAGAATTTCAGCTAAAGTAATCTTCCTATTTAGTGACATACCACTCAATCTACCAAAAATTGTTTTATAGATCTAGAAAAAATAGTAATAAAATTCATCTGGGAAAATAAAAGGTCCAGAATATCAATGGAATTAATGAAAAGAAATGTAAGAGCAGGTGGCCTTTCCATATGGGACTTTAAACTGTATTATGAAACAGCAGTCATTAAAACTAGTTGGTTCTGGCTGAGGAATAGAGTAGTGGATTAGTGGAATAGATTAAGTACACAAGACACAGTAATCAGTGACTATAATAATCTAATGTATGATAAACACAATGACTCCAAGTTCTGGAATAAGAACTCACTATTTGACAAAAACTGCTGGGAAACTTCAAAAACAGTATGATGGAAATTGGGCATAGACCAGTTGGGCATACCATGTACCAAAATATAGTCTAAATGGACACACACTTTAGATATAAAGGCTGATACTGGGAGAGCAAGGAATAGTTTTCCTGTCAAATTTATGGAGAAGGGAGGAATTTATAACCAAACAAGACATGGAGAGTATTATGAAATGCAAAATGGATAACTTTGATTACATTAAAATGAAAAACTTTTTTACAAATAAAGCCAATGTAAACAAGATAAGGAGGTAAGTGGAAAATTGAGAACGTTTACAAGCAGTATCTCTGATAAAGGCCTCTTTTCCAAAAATATACAGAAAACTGAGTCAAATTTATAAGGAAACATGTCATTCCCTAATTGATAAATGTTTAAAGGATATGAACAGTCAGTTTTCAGAGGGAGAAATTAAAGATATCTATAAGCATATGAAAGATGCTCTAAATCACTATTGATTGCAGAAATGCCAATTGAAGGAACTCTGTGGTACCACATCTTACCCATACGATTAGCTAAGATGACAAAATAGAAAAATGATAAATTCTGTAGACATTGTAGAAAAATGGAACACTAATGTATTGTTGGCAGACTTGTGAACTGATCCAACCACTTTGCAAAGCAATTTGGAACTGTGCCCAAAAGGCTATAAAAAAGTACCTACCCTTTGTCCCAGCAATAACACTTCCAGCGCTGTACCCCAAAGATATCATACAAGTGGGAAAAGGACCCAAATGTACAAAAATATTTATAGCAGCTCTTTTTGTCGTGGCAAAGAGTTTGAAGTCAAGGAGATGCCCATCAATTGGGGTATGGCTAAACAAGCTGTGATATATGAATGTAATGGAATACTATTTTGCTATAAGAAATGAAGAGCAGACAGACTTCATAATAACCTAGAGATACTTATATAATCTGATGCTGGGTGAGGTGAGCAGAGACAGGAAACATTTGTACACAATTTCAGATGTATCCTATTTGTGATGACTAACTTTAATAGACTCGGCTATTTTCAGCAATGCAAGTTTATAAGTCAACTCCAAAAGACTCAAATGGAAAAAGATATCCACATCCAGAGAAAGAACTATAGAGTCTGAATACAGATTTAAGCAAACTACTTACTCTTTGTCTTTTGTGTTTTGTTTTATTTCATTCCTTCTTTCTCATTCACTTGATTGGTTATAATTCTTTAAACTTGACTAATGTTTTATGTGAAGGTATTTGTAGAACCTTTATCCAATTGCATGCTGCTGTAGGAGAGGGTGGGGAAGAGGAGAGTGATGGGGAGAAAATGTTGTAAACTAAAAGTAAATAAATGAATTAAAATTTAAAACAAAATGATCTTGAGAAGGAAATGGCAAACCACTCCAGTATCTTTTCTAATTAAACCCCAAATGGGAACAGAGTGAAACATGAGTGAAAAATGACTGAGTAGCAATTTCCTCCCATCAGTTGAGAATTGACTTTTTTTTTTTGCAAATTTGACATTCTCATATTTGCTACCCATTTGTACAAAGTTTTACAAATTCATGAAAAATAATTGCTATATATGTTCCTCTTACCCCAATCATTTTTTATTTAATATGTACACACTCTCCTGTATCAAGATAAATCAGTAATCAGAATGCCACTGATTCAGGAACTTTAAAATGGACTAAGTTGCATTACACATAATCTGGATTAAAATTGTGTTATCATCAAAGAGAGTTAGACAAAGAAAAAATTATATATTATGCCTATTATGTACATGTGTATATATGTCTATACACACATACATATATACATATATGTGTGTGTGTATACATATTTATATATATATATAATTCACACATCTTTCCTTAGGCTTGACCTTCCTTATGTCTGATTTCTGTAGTTCTCCAAAGAATTTGACGAAGTAAGCAATAGGGCACTTCTGATACAGGTGGAAGAATTTTTGGAGTAATGATTTCCTTTATGGTTTTTAACATTCATTTTTATTTTCCCATCTGTCTCACAAAGCCTGGAAACTATGTTTGAATTTCTTTTTCTTCTACCATATATCTTTTGGTTCTGGTAGAAGATACTCCCTCTAGAACCTTTGGGTCATTTTGGAAGTAGGATAAGAAGAGAGCTCTTGGTACTTCAAGTATACTTACAAACTTCTGAGTATATTTAAATTATTTAAATTGTAGATACTTAGTAGCACTGCATAGTCTCAGTAATTAAAATGAAATGTATCACATTAATATTTAAGAAACACAGCTTGATGGGGCGGAGTCAAGAGTTGTGATCTGTTCCAACCAATCTTGAAAGAAACATGGAACTGTGCCCAAAGGGTTATAAAAAAGTGCATACCTTTCGACCCAGCACTACCACTTGCAATGCTGTATTCCAAAGAGATCCTAGAAGTGGGAAAAGGACCCGTATATACAATGATATTTATAGCAACTCTTAGTGATGGGAAAGAATTGGAAATCAAGGGGATACCCATCAATTGGGGGCTAAACAAGTTGTGGTATATGAATGTAATGGAATACTGTTGTGCTACAAGTAATGAGGGGCAGATGGACTTCATAATAACCTGGAAAGACGTATAAATTGATGCTGAATGAGGAGTGCAGAACCAGGAGAACCTTGTACAAAATTACAGATGCATCCTATCTGTGATGACTGACTTTGATAAGACTGGGATCATCTCAGCAATGCAAATATAAGACAACTCCAAAGAACTTATGATAGGAAATGCTGTTCAAATTCAAAGAAAGATTTATGGAGTCTAAATAAAGATTGAAGAAAACTACTTCTTGTCTCTTTTGCTCCTTCTTTCTCATTGTTCACTTGATTGGTTATAATTCTTCTTCACAACTTGACTAATGTTTATGTGAAGGTATTTGTATGACCTATATCAGATTGTATGCTGCTATAGGTGGGGAGAGGGGAGGAGAGGAAGGAGGAGAAAATTTGGAACTCAAAAACTTGTGGAATTGAATCTTGTAAAATTAAAGTAAATAAAGTAATTAATTTTAAAAAATAGAATTAACCAGAATCTGTGTTGCAAACTGTTCTCCTATTGCATATTGTTTCCTGATAATTTACTTTAAAGAATTTGTTGTTAACTTCATCACCATCAGAATTTGGTGGAGAATTATTTTGGGAAAAATGGAATCAACATTTCACAAAAAAAAATCAGACTTTTGACTCAAAGAAACAAAATAATTTTAAGTTCAGAAAACTTAGATCCCAAATTTATAACCTTGTCAAAATTCTCAACTTCTCACCCTCCTTCCATATATGTAGTCAGTTGCCATTTTGTGTTTTCTATGGCTCTGTAATATCTTTTCCATCTGTCCTCCTTTCTCTATATTCACAGCCAATGCCTTAGTTCAGTCCCTCATTGCCTCTCATCTATATTATTGTAATAGCTTCCTAATTGGTCTTTCATTTCATGTTTCTTCCTACTTTAACCCATACTTTGTAATGCTGGCAAAGTAATTTTTATTTAGAGTCATTTAACAGGTATTTGGAAGGGTTTGGGGGAGAACTCAAGTCCCTACTTTTACTTTGCCATCATGGTTCCACCCCAGTAATTTTTAATAGATACAAAGTTGAGCATCTCACTCCCCTGCTCAACAAACTGCAGGGATCCCATATTGCATCTAGATTCAAATATAAACTCTCTTTAGTTTTGAAAGCACTTCCCAAAGTTGCTTCAGACAATTTTCTCAGGTGTTTTATAGATTACTCTCCCATTTTAATCTCTGGGATTCAGTCAATCTATACTGCTCCTTATTCCTTATACACACTGCTCAATCTCAATGACTTTGCCTTGGTTATTCCCTGTGCTTTGCCTCTTCTCCCTCTTCATCCCTGCCTCATCATTACATATATATTAGCATCTTTTTGTTGTAATGTAAGCTTCTGTCTTTGAGCTTTGCCTTCTAAGTATGTATGTTTTACCAGACCTATTTTTATAGAAGGAACATACAATTACTTCAATTTATTGCTCTAGACACAGTTTCAAAATTAGGTCTGAGGCTCTGATTTTAATGGAGTCTTTGTAGTTGCTTTACTATTTGTGATGAATTTGAGATAGAGAAATGGAATCACAGTATTACTTTTTAAATCATTCTTTTGTTTTCTTTCATAAATTCAAACCTCATTTTGAGACTGAACACTTTAATGTAATACAAAATGTTTTTATTGGACTTCTTGAAATAGCCTCTTCTTTTTCTCCATATCACTTGGTTTATTGAACTTTAAAGGAAGTCATACTACCCAATTTAATTTTTAAAATCTAATATTTCCTATTCTCTTAAAATTCTGAATTGCTTTTAAGCATTTTTTAAATTGTTTCCTTCTATTTTACTTCACATTCTTTCAAACGACTATTGCCTTATAATATTTTTAAGGTCAGTGAACCAACCAATATATTAACTTCATCTATTAATATATCATATATTTCACATTCATAAATCTCTTATATCTAAGGAAAGGATTGGAATAAATTTTGCCCACCCTTCTTATAGTTTAAACTTGGCCATTATAATGCCAATGTTTGGTTTTATTATCTTTTTACTTACATTTTTTACTTCATATCTTCATAGTGTTCTAGCATTTTGGATAGACTCTCTATTTTGAATTTATGGACATCAAGGGTTAAAGAGAGTGTAATGGATAAGTTATCTACATTTTTGTAGGAATAATCCACTTTGGTGAGATCTCAGATTCATTTGAGAATGCCTGTGCAACCCAAGTAACAAAAAGTATTATTTCGACTGGACTGAACCTATGACTTCATTGGTATAGGGAACTCTCAGTGAGGAAATGCCTTTCACCTCCATCCAGGGTGGCAATTATTCTGGAACCTACAATCTTACTACATTGCCTAGGACATTGAAAGGTTAAATGACTTATTCTGCGTCATTATCAGCCTATATGTATCATAGATTGAACTCGAATTACATTTTTTTCCTGACTTTGAGCCTGGTTACCCTTCTACTATACCACAGCCTTCTCAACAAAAGTTATCTATTGAAAAAAATTTAAATTATTATAAAACTAATAGCTAAAATTTAAAGGAATTAAAGATGGCAGGGGCCTAATAACTTTGGATTCTCCCTTTACCTGCACCAAGATCATTCAAAAATTAGTTTATCTGGGGCAGTGTGGTGGCACAGTGAATAAAGCACTGGTCCTGGAGTCAGGAGGACCTGAGTTCAAATTTGGACTCAGACAGCTGACACTTATTAACTGTGTGACCTTGGACAAGTCATTTAACCCTGATTGCCTTGCCTCTCCCCTCCAAAAAAAGAAAAGAGAACTAATTTATATGAGTACTATGATATCATGGATATGCTCTCATTTATTTGAAAAAGAAATAATTAAGAGTCTCTTCTCCATCATTATTGCTTGGAGGAAAGATATTCCGTGGGAGAATGTGATGCCAAAACATTGTAGGAGCAATTTTGAAAAAAAATCAATTTATGTAAGACAGATATTTCTTAAGTTCCTTGAAGACAGAGACTAAATTCAAGAGGCATCTTAGTGGTGTACTGTATGGAGTAACAGACTTAGAAGTAGAATGATCTGAGTTCTATTCCTGCTTTAGACATTTACCAGCTGTGTGACCCTTGATATCATTTAACCTTTTTTTCCAGCCTTAGTTTCCATATTTATAGAATGGTGATGCTAACAGAATCGACCTCACAACATTGTATTTTTATAAATTTATTTATTTTTATTTTTCAACATTTACTTCTATAACTTTTAAATTTGCCACACTTCCTACTCCTTGTCCCTCCCCAAGATGGCATGCAATCTGATGTAGGCTCTACATATACATTTTCATTAAACATACAACATTGTTGTTAGAATCAAACACACACATACAAAAGTATGTAAATCATTATTATAATAGCATTTCTTAGAGATTATTCAGTCCAATGTAGCATATTTATAAAAATAAAATATGTTTAATGGTGATAAATAAAAAAAGAAAATCTGTACTGTAAGCTATGAAATTTGTAGAATATTGAAAGAATGTATTTGAAAGATGGGAGAAATAATGGACCATGTGGATTGATTTACAGTCAGCAATCTAAGAGTAAATGGCAAAAGGAATTCATTCATTCTAATTCAACTAAAATGGAGGACTGGAGTCCTTTTTGTTAAGTGTGACATAGAGGCAGAGAAGGAGGAAGAGAGAGAGGAAGAAGGAAGGAAAGAAAGAAAGAAAGAAAGAAAGAAAGAAAGAAAGAAAGAAAAAGAAAGAAAGAAAAGGAAAGGAAAGGAAAGGAAAGGAAAGGAAAGGAAGGAAGGAAGACGGGCTGGCTTAGCAGTATCTGAGTGATTTTGATATAGGGAAGCCTTTCTTGGAAAAAAGTAAAAATATTTTGACTGGCCTGTAAACAGATGTCAACAGTGGCTTAGTGGAAAGGTAATAAATGGCAGTATTGATGGAATATCACAATAGGAGAGAGCTCAACAAAGTCAGAGTGAAGCACCTAAAGAGGAATAGCAGAATAGCATTGATAAGAAGGCTATGGCACTATGTCTAGGGAACTGTGGAAGTGTGGGAGGAGGAACTGTGAAGCAGAATACATACCAAATTGTTGGGAGATGGTTGACAACCGTATTCTAAGAAGCAATAAAATTCTTTCTCACCTTGGAGCATGAGTTTTCTGAAGATTGTTCTCTTCTCTAGTCCTGTGAAAATCAGTGAAAGTTATGACACCTTCATGTTTGGGGCAAGAGGTAACTCAAAATTCCTAGATGTTTCTCTGTAATTTATTTTGCTACCCTTTCCAAATTAAATAATTTCTTCTACCATTTATGCTTTCTATTTGGTCTTTTGGCAAATTGAAGGCTTTAACCATATTTGCATAACTATGGTCCTTTACCTCTCACATCCAAAGTACACATTTAATACTTTGAGTAGCAAGAGGCTCTAGAGTCAGATAAAGTTGTCATATATAGTTGGTACCTTAATTGTATCAAACCTTGATACACTGCAAAATCTTCTAAACAGGATTTATAATCACTCAAAAATATTTTTGCCTAATTCTACTTTCAAGATAAATTAAGGGGATGGAGAATGTCTCTTGTCCAAATGATTCTACGCAATTTAATGGGTAGTCCATAATTGTGTCTATCATTGCATATATCTCAGATAGGCACTACAGTTGAACAACAAATAGGAAGATAAATTAAATATGAAACTGAAAGTAGATAGTGTTGAGAAATTATGCATCTTTTAGTGACCTCAAGTTTTTCTCTGAAAGAATGGTCATCATTTTAACAATAATTTTCTTTCAGTAATACTACATTGCTATGAAGTATGGAATCATGATGTATTAAAGTTACATGTTACCCAAAGGGCAATTAAATGAAAAACGATGGGCATAAAGATGCTGTAGCATATTACCAACACCTACTAGACAGAGAGAGCAGCATAAGGGCTATTATAGAAGAAGTACTTGACTAGGAAATGAAATGAGTCGGTTATACATAATGTATAACCTGTGTATTCCATTGGCTTATAAATAATAACAAGAAAGGCAAATGAAGAATATGAACACAGCAAATAGATTGCTCTATTTATGGGAGGACAGGGACAAAAGAAACACATAATGAGATGATATGGGCAATTTCCCATTTCCATGATGAGAAAGAATCTCTACATGGAAGTTATTACATCCCCATTAAAATATCAAAGATAAAGGAAAAGGTGGCAGGTAGGTGGTACAGTGAATAGAGCACCAGTTCTGCAGTCAGGAGGACCTGAGTTCAAATCTGGCCTGAAACACTTGACACACTTACTAGCTGTGTGACCTTGGGCAAATCACTTAACCCCAATTGCTTTGCCTTCCCCTCTCCAAAAAAAAAGCGATAAAGATTGCAGGAAACATAAGATGTGCCAGAACACTCAGCAGTAGCAGGTGCCACAGGTGGTTCTTCTAATCTACCTTGCTTCCTGTATGTCCCTAAGACTTCATTGGGTGCTGGATTATCCAGTGGACTAGAGTAATGGGAAGTCCTGAGATAAACAACATATGAGCTACCTCTCATGGTTTTCTGATGCTGTCCTATCGTGATCTTGATTTTGTCCGCACTCTTTAAAAACTGAGTTTAAAAGAATGTATTTAATGCTCACTGAGACATAGAATGTTCTCTTTAAAATTGAAAAAAAAAGTTTTATAACCTCTATGCTAGGTTTTTTTTCTTTGTCTTATTTTTTTTGGCATTACTTAATGTAGGATATAGGAATATATGAACACACGAATAAAATGCATTAATTTTATTTATTTTTTAGTATCTAGCTAGCTAGGGCAGCTAGGTTCTATAGTGGATAGAGTGTGGGGCCTAGATTCAGGAAGATTCATCTTCATCTTCCTGAATCTAACTCTGGTTTCAGACACTAACTAGCTTTGTGCTCTTGGCAAGTCCCTTACTCTGCCTCAGTTCATCTGTAAAATGAGTTGGAGAAAAAAAAGGTGTAGGAGTTATAAGATCATGATATGACAACATCAGAAAACCATGACAGGTAGCTCATATGTTGTTTATCTCAGCCTGTTCTTGAACAAGAATTATTTATACAGCATTGTTCCAAAGGGTTAATTCAGCTATTGAATTTTTGATCAAAATCTTTAGTGTGGGGGAGCTCATTATTTCCTGAGACAATCCCCTCCCAAATTCTAGTCAATTTGCTTCAATAAATCTGTCTTTCACTTAAGACCTATTCCAGCATGAGACTTGAGATTGGCACAGCTCTGTAAGTGGTTTACAAATCTTTAGTATAGATCAGTGGGAAGGCTGAAGGAACTAGGGGACAAGAGCAAAATTAGATATATTGAGTTGATTGAGAAGATTAAGATTAATCCTCTTTTATTTTATTATTGTTCATATTTATAAGTAATTGAGTTTGTACCTACAAATGCTTTTGTCCTGTAACTGCTCATTGGATCTTATACTCTAAACTTAGCTATTCTTCAAGGATGTCTAGTTTGCTGCCCAAAAGTCCAGGTTGCTATCTTCCAGATGGACTCAAACAATGAGTAATTCTTAGTTTAATGAGAGAAGAAGCATTGGGGTCATTGCTATCCTCCATTACGAAACTTTCAACCAATAGTTTGGTTCCCTGTGCCTCAAGCCTGTAACCACTCATGTTGCCCTTGGTTCTGTGATGTCTCTTCCCTGTTCTGTTTTTTGTTCTCTACTCCTCAAAATCTATATAAGACTCCTTTTACTTGAAGTCTTTGATATAAATGGAGGCAGGTCATTGAACCATTTATTGAAATGTAGCATGTCCCTGGTAATAAAGGTTATTTTGCTTGGATATTTTCCTCAGTTTGCATTTTTGTTAAAATTAAGTCATGATACAAGATGAATGGAGGAGAAAGTGAAAGTAAGAGTAAGATTTTCTGGATTCCTGGATAATAGGTTGGGAGGAGTCAAATAAGGCCTTAGTTCAAATCTTACCTCAGACACTTACTAGCTCTGTTACTCTGGGCAAGTCACTAAGTTTGCCTGAGTTTCCTCACCTGTAAAGTGAGTTGGAGAAGGAAGCAGGAAACCACTCCAGTATCTTTTCCAAGAAAATCCAAATGAGGTCAGAAAGAGTCAGACGTGACTGACAATGACTGAACAACAATAGTTGGATTACCTGGGTCAACTGAAGAGTTAATTATCCATCCCAAAGTTTAATCAAATGCAAATAGTATATAGAAGTAATTTTTCCCTTTATCAAATTCACTGGCAAACATGTTGAACAATACCAAACCAAGCAAAGATTTGTGGTCCGCTCCAATCAAGAATACTACCAAGTTGTTATGAATCTAATAAAGTCACTCTTGGCTCCAGTTACTGAAATGGTACTTTGGACACTTAACTGTACTATTATTTAGCCAATATTCCCCTACCAATTATAGAATTATATTTATTTTTTTTGTTTTTTTTTTTTGGAGGGCATGGGGTTAAGCGACTTGCCCAACGTCACACAGCTGGTAAGTGTGTCAAGTGTCTGAGGCGGGATTTGAACTCAGGTCCTCCTGACTCCAGGGCTGGTGCGCTCTTTACTGAGCCATCCAGCCACCCCTAGAATTATATTTATTAAGGATAGAATAACGAGATTTATGAAATGCTTGGTCAAAATTCAAGAATATTTTGTTTATGACATTCCACTGATCTGGTAACACTGTCAAAACCAGAAATGAAGTTAATCTTCTAAGAACTATTTTTGAGGAAAACATGCTAACTCATATTTATTGCTATTTCAGTTTCTAGAAATCATGATTTAATAAGATATATTAGAACTGTTCTTATTTTTGAGTTCGAAGAAATATATATTTATATATACCCACATATGATTTACATATTATATATACCCCTATATATGTAGGTATATATACACACACATATATGTGTATATGTATACATAAATATGGATGCATGTTATAGCTTAAAGGATATCATGATTAGATATACTAAGAGCTTCTTCCATGACCAGATCCAAAGTAAAATCATTAATGGATTCATGACAACTTGGGTAGAATTTTCATTTGAATATGTCCCTAGATCATTCCTTGGCCTGTTCTATGGATTTATTTATGTGCATATACAAAACTCATGCAAATTTACATCTGCAATACATGTGTACATATATGTGTGAGCATGTGTATGCATATGTGCACATACATGCCTATGTTCTTCATAATAGGATTCATGATTTGTGTGAGATCATTGGTGAGCAAAAGATCTTTTATGTTAAGTAATACTTCTGATAAAGTTGAATTTTAAAAATCATAAGTTCATATGTGTATATAAATATATGTACACACACATATACATATATACATACACACACACACATATATATATATCACATAAACAAAACTCTATTCATTATATCTGAGGACTATATGTTTACTTACTTTTGATGGAATCTTTTCATAATGGTTCTGATATCTGATTCTCATATGGATTCACATTT
>JAQQSU010009229.1:0-12748 GCA_028627135.1 Pseudochirops cupreus
GGTGACTTGCCTAGAAACAGTATGTATGTCAGAGGCAAGACTTGAATCTAGGCCTTCTAGACTTTGAGGCTGGCTCTCCTTCCACAACACTATGCTACCTCTCCTAAAATATAATATATATTTACATAATAAAAATTTACATAAATTATAATATAGGTAAACAAAGTATAGCATTATGTGCATGATTATATTTCCCTATTTTTCAATTTTCCAGGACTAAGAATGCTGTAAAAGTCTCAGCACACTTTTGGCTTTTCTTGTCCAATATGTGTGTATATGTATGTATAATGCATTGTTTGCTTAGCATCCTGACTAATCATAGGAATAATTCTAATTTATATAATGCTTTATAAGGTTACAGAGTTCTACATATTCATTATCTACTTTGATTATTGCAACAATCCTGGGAGATAAATAGTACAGATCTTTTTATCTCCATTTTTACCCTGAGGAAACAAATTCAAAGAAGAGGAGAGACCTTCCTAAATTGTTTGTCCTTCTTTCGAAAACAGTGACCTCAAGGATGCTATCTTGACTTGAGGGTAAATTGGATTTAAGTGTTGCAGAGTTGCACAAAGTCCTCAGCCTCACTCTTCCTAAGTCATTGAAGTCTGTACAAACCCCAAAACAATCTTCCTAAAACACAAGTCTGGCCCTATCATTTACCTATTCAAGAAACCATGATGACTTCCTATTTATGCTAGCGTAAACAAACTTCTTACCTTTCCATTTAAAGTCTATCACAGGAACAAGACTACCTTTTCCAGAGTTAGTGTATTCAACTTCATTTCACAAATCATACATTCCAGTCAATCTGGTCTATTTACTATTTCCCAAGCTCAAAACTCCGTCTCCTGTCTCCATGCCTTTGTATATTCTCTGTCCTTCATGCTCACCTCAGCTCTGTCTTTAAAAATCTATAGCTTCCTTCAAATTTCCTATAGAAACTTTTGTTGATCCCCTTAGTTATCAGTGCTTTCTCCCTCCTCTCTAAATTAACATGTATGCACCTGTGTATTTTTGTGTTCTATGCCCCATTAGCTTATAAGCTTTGAAAGTCAGGGGTTGCTTTTTATTTTGTCTTTGTATCCCCGAGGCCTAGCCACAGTAGATGGTTAATAAATGCATATTAGATCAGGCTAGATTGGATGTTATTCTAAGTAACCTGCAAGCTCAATTTAAAAAAAATTATAATATTAGAATACGCCAAATAAAACAAGAATTTCCATATACATTGTAGAACAGTAGAGGACTGTACATGAAACTGTGAATTCCTATTATATAGCACTTGCTTGAATTTTCCCTCAATTGCTTTCCACTGTTTTGAGAGCAAGACTGCTTACAAGTATTGGGAGGCTTGGGTTTGAATCCCATCCCAGACACTAGCTATATAATCCTCAGAAAGCTATGGAACCTCTTGAATACTGTTTCAGTTTCCTCATCTATATCATCCCGATAATACTTGAACTTCATATTTCAAAGGGTTATTGTGGGATGACAGGTATTTTGTATCTGTCAGATGACATAGATAATAACTCACTATATATACACACATATACGAACACATATATCTAGTGAGTTGTTTTTTTTTGGTATTATATAAACATGCCTGTGGCTTATGCATATTTACATATGACATAGTATAGAAAGACATGGCCTTGGAGTGTGAAAGGCCTATGTTCAATTTCTGACTGACATACTAGCTGTCAGAAGTAATGAAGAAAACCATGGTCAAGTCACTTAACCTGAGTGCTCCAGGCAACTCTTTAAGGCTCTAAAAATTGCAGAAAAATGACTATGCCTGGAGTTCCCTATACAAATCACAGGTATGAACCAAAAAATATACATACAGTTGGATTAACTGAATATATAGGCTCTTGGAAAGACTGGAGTATATGACTAAGGGAGTAAAGGAGATGAGGTGCTACATGTATGATATGGGAATACACTTAAACAGAGCTCAAGTGATAGAGGCCTTGACTAGAGACAATAAGTAGTAAAAGTAGAGGAAACAGTTGTGTCCTAAGAGTCAGCAATCCTGGCTGGGTACCTATTCATCTTTAGTGACCAATTTGCTCTGTATCCTTGCACCAGGACACTTCTCTGCCAAGTCCAGGAGTCTTCACTAAATCATGCTGCCGCTCAGTAAACTTCATTCTCTTATGTCAGCAGTTTCACTTGCTATATTTCATACTTAAAAAACACTTCTTTTCTCTGGATGTGATTTCCTCATCTAGATTTGTTCTCAATTTCTAATTCTCTGATTTGCAAAATGAAAGACTGAGGCAACTATTTACATAGTTGCATACATAAAGGTAAATGGATATCATTTAGGAAAAATAGTGCTTTTTGGCTTGATTACATATTCCTTTCTCCACATCACTTTTCTAAGGTAGACAACTTTTTATGACTTTTGTCCCAATTTGAGGCTTCTTGGATGTGTAAGGCTGGACCTTTAGAGGGTCATATGCTTATGAATTTGGTATTCTGCCACCAGGTGAATGAGAGAGCTGACACTAGAGCTTCATGCTTTCAGCCCAAAGCCATACAACTTTGAAAGAGTTACATAAGTTCTAATTAGAGTTCTTTCCAAGCTAACTTTACATGTTAGCCTGGAACAGTCAGCAATGGAGAAAAGAAAAACAAAATATATTAATCAAAACTTAAAATTCCGCTTCCCCTCGGCCCCCCCAAAAAAGAAATGGGATTAAATACCTTCAGAGTTGGTGCTTACCCTTCCAGGCTACATCACTGTGATATTGCTCATTCTGAGGAATATTGGTGAATAGTTTGTAGATGCTCAAAACTGATTTTTATTTTGCTTTATAAGTCCTAACATGTTTTAAACTTTCTACCTTTTGGCTCTAATTTTAAAACAAATGGTAAAAAGAAGCATATAAATCACATTTAACAGTTTAAAAGCCAATCAAAGAATGAGCCTATCAAAGAAGACTTAAATAACAAGTTCCTTTATGTTGCTTTAACAGTTCTAAATTTAGGAAATTAGGACCTGTCCTTTGTTTTTTATCATTCAGATAAATGAAGGATCATTTAGATACCATATAGAAGTCCTCAGAAATGACATCATCAAGGACATGTATGACCAGAATAGGGTATGGTCCTATCATTAATTGAGAACAAGGGGTAACAGATAGATAGTCCAAGTGTTGCATTGTCCTTGAAATATTAATAAACTTAGGGGAAGATGTTCAGTGTATTGAGTGGATCCTTTTTGTAGGATTTATGGAAGAATGCAGACAAGGTCATAGGATTATCGTTCTAGACTGGAAGGAATCTCAGAGGTCATCGAGTTCAATCCCTCCTTAGTTTATAGATAAGGACACTGAGGCCCACAGAGATTAAATAACTTGCCAAAGGTCACAAATCACACAGGTAGTAAGTTTCTGAGGTTGAATCTGAATCCAGATTCTCCTATTTAAAAGTAAGTCTCTTTCTATACACACACACATATACACAAACACATATATGTATATATAATGGTATTCAAAGCACTTCATAATCTAGCCTCTTCCTACCTTTCTACTACACACGTACTCTGTGATCCAGTGACACTGGCCTCCTGGCTGTTCCACAGACAAGACATTCAATCTCTTGGCTCCGGGCATTTTTTCTGCCTATAGCCTCTTCCTAGAATGCTCTCCCTCCTTCTTTCTGACCTCCCTGATTCAAATTAAGTTCCAGTTAAAATCCTACCATCTTATATAGGAAGCCTTCCCCAATCCCTCTTAATTCCAGTACCTTCCTTCTGTTAATTATTTCCTATTTATTCTTTATGTAACATGCTTTGTATAAATCTGTTTGCATTTTTCTCCTACATTACAATGTAAGCTCCTTAAAGGCAGGGACTATCTTTTGCCTCTTTGTATCCCCAGTGCTTCGTATAAGGCCTGACACATGGTGTGTCTATAATAAGTGTTTATTGATTGATTCATTGTGGTGGGGTCGATGCAGTCCCCCTTATGGGACAGATTGCGGTCCTTCTTTGACAGAGGCTTGATGATGTATAAGTGAAAACCCCTTGCTCCAAAGGTCTGTAACTGATCCCATTTTACTAATAAGGAGGCTAACTGTCTGACAACCAGAGCAAGTCAGCCTTCCTTTGTATGATTCAGAGACCTGAAGTTTGGGAGATGCCTGCTCGCTCCATCCTCTCCTGGGTTTGTATAGAATCTTGTTGCACATTCCAATTTTGAGAAATAGTGAGATCCTCCCCTCCTCTTCCTCATTTCTTCTCCATCCAGTTGCAAGCTCCTTGAGGACTCGGACTGTGTTTTGCCTCTTTTTGTATCCCCAGCATTTAGCAAAGAACCCGGCACATAATAGGCACTGAATAAACGTTTATTGATTGACTGACTCGTGTGTTTCTTTTCCCTTCCCCTTTTTTTCTTAAAACCAATAAGATAAAACAAAACCATCCCAGGCTCTGTGGTTTTTTTTCCCCTTTATTCCCTCTCTGTGACCCTTGAAGACAGCAGGATTCTCAAGGGACACTTGCCTCTTCTCCCTTTATTAAAATATAAACACTTTGTCATTGTTTAGTCCCTTCTAACTGATCATATATATTTACCTTTCTAGGTTTCTCTTTGTCTTCCATATACATATTTCAAAGATTCTACCCAGCTCTGGGCTTTTTATCAAAATGAGTTTACTAGGCTTTCTCTTTGATCTTCTTGATTGTAGTTGCATTTGGTGCCTTTTTAGATTTTTACGGAGTCGTTTGTGGAAAAACCGGCCCCCTCTAGGACCTTTCACATTGTCTTTTAACTAGAAGCCTGTCACTTCTATAAGTTTTTCACGCTAGACTGCAAGGAAGTTTCTTTAAGATTATTTAAATAGAATTTGTCACTTATTTCTACTTAATTAAATGATGAGTGTTTGTGGCTGGGGAGGCTTTTAGGGAATGGTAAGAGAATTTAGGATTCTGTATGTTTTTTAAAAATTAACCTAATTCCTTTGAGGGATTTCAGCTATTTTGACAAACAAGTGCTGGTAAAGTAGTCACATTACTGCTTCCTAGTAGGGGTTAATACAAAATCTATTGATAAAAGCCAAGAGAAGATACCTGAGGAGCCTCTAAAGAACATTACCAATAGTAAAGATCTGTGATTAATCTCCCATCTGGTGTGACAGCATTAGAGCTTCCTGTGGGTAGAATTCTAACAGCTGTGCTTTCTTAGTAGAGGCATGTACTTATTGACTGTGTGTTTTGGTTGGATTCAACACAGATGGGAAAATTTTATGCATAAGATGAGCAAACAGCTCTACTATTTTATATTAAACATTTGGGGATGTGTAGCACAGTTTATTTGACTGAACAGAGCCCAAAGCTGATACATTTATTACTTTTTTCTTGATAAATGATTTCTTATCTTGTCAATTCCATTCAATATCAGCCAGTGATGGGGTGGAGTAAGAGACAGAAAAAAAGAAAAACAAAACCCAACAACTAGCCCATCATAACCTGGTTCCAACCTACCTTTCCAGCCTTATTATTTATTTCTTGCCTTGATGCACTCTGTGTTCCAGTCAGACTGTCCTTCTTGCTGTCCCTCACACACACCATCATATCTCTATGCCTTTATTCAGGTCACCATCCATATCTAGGAGGCCCTCCCTCCTTCCCTCTGCCTCTTAGCTTCCTTCAAAGTGCTGCCCAGGCTTCGTCTTCTATATTCGATCTTTCCCAATTCCCCAGCTGCTAGCCTATGTCCACATATTGTCTTACTTTTATTCTGTAAATAGCATATGTGCTTCTTGTTTCCCCTCATAGAATGAAAACTCCTTGAAGGCAGGGACTGTATAATTTTTTGTGTTTGTATTCCTAGTGCCTAGCCCAGTCCTTGACTCACATGAAGTACTTAATAAATATTTATTGATTAATTGATTGAATAAAGGAGAAAGACATATGCATATATACAAACCAAATAGAGGCACCTATATATAAAAACACATAAACTTACCTGGAGAGGAACAGTGATAGAGGATGACAGAAAGAGCATCGTGGTAATGGAAATTAGAATGTTGAGCTCTAAAATGTATGATTTTAAGTAGTAGGCTTTTGCTTCTTTTAGTAATATCTCTTTCCTCATCTGAAAAGGACCCAAAGGGTTAAGCCTCACTTTTTACCTTTAGAATGAGCTGTTCTCTTGAACTTGCTCAACAACAGCATGTCACACGCACACACAGAGAACACCATATACTTGAAAAAGAGCTCAATGACTAGTCTAATCCATACCTGAAAAAAAGTCATCTAAGCTATCAAATGTCATATGAAAAAATGCTGTCACTAATAATAAGAGAAGTGCAAATTAAAGTAATTCTGAGACTCCACAGCTATCAGATTGGCAAAGATGACAAAAAAGGAAAGGGAAAATTGTTGGAGGAGCTGTGTGAAAATACAGCTCTCAGATTGGCAAAGATGACAAAAAAGGAAAAGGAAAATTGTTGGAGGAGCTGTGGGAAAACAGGCACTTTAAGTGGAACTGTGAACTTGCTTAGCCATTCTAGAAAACAATTCAGAGCTGTCCTCCCCCAAATCATTAAATCATGCACACTCATTGATCCAGTGATACCACTATTTATGCTTATAAATCCATAGAAAGAATGAAATGACCTATATAAAAAATTATAGTAGTACTTTTCATAGCAGCAAAAAACTAGAAATTAAGTGGATGCCCATTGATCGAAGAATACTTGAACAAATTATGGTATGTGAATGAAATGGAATGGAATATTACTGCATTGTAAGAAATGATGAAGAGGACAGATTCTGAGAAGCATCAGAGGACTTGTATGAACCAGGCCTCTTCAATACTTCCATATCTTCTCGGTATCATGTTGCCTACATTCTTGCCATCAATCTCACTCAAGCTCCTGGGATGCTTTTAGCCATAGTTCCAGGAACTACTTCATTTTTTTTTTCCAGTTTAGTCTACATCTACTTTCTCCTGGATTTTGGTATCAGTTACTATATAGAAATGATATAGATTTTTGTACATTTGTTTTGTACCATGCTACTTTTCTAATTTTATTGCTTCAATTAGTTTCTTTGCTTCTTCTCATTTTTTTCCTAAATAAATCATCATGCCATCTGCAAATTGAGATAATTTTGTCTTCTCTCTAAATATGTTTATATCTTTGATCTCTTTCTCTTGTCATTGCTACCACTAGCATTTTTAGAAAAATATCTAATAATAGTGGGAAAGGGATCACTGTAGCTTTATTCCTATATTTATTTTGAAAGCTTCTGTTGTTTCTCCATTTCATAATATGAAAGATTTTAGTTATATATACATACATATATAATTTTTATCATATCAAAATAGATTTTTAGCTTATGCTTTATAGGTTTGTTGTTTTTTTTTTCTTAGCAAAGATGAATATACTTTGCCAAAGGCTTTTTCTGCATTTATTGACTTGGGATGTTTTTAATATGATTAATTACATTATTTTCCTAATTTGGAACCATTCTTGTATTCCTGGAACAAATCCTACTTAGTTATATTGTTGTCTTTTTCCTAAGATTATATAGAATTACAGATTTTCAACTAGAAGGGACCTTAGCTGACTATCAGATTCAAGCCCTTCATTTTACAGATGAGGAAATTGAGGATTCTCAACTAATATGATTTTTAAAATAACTGATAAATACTATTGTTGTGTTTTCACCCTGTGACTCATGGAAACTCAAATTCCTTCTACTTAAAAATCAAATATTAGTCTTGTTAAATTGATTGACCTCACTGTCATAAATTTCTATTTCCTGAAGGTGTTGGCAAAGATAGTCTATTTGTTTTAACTGGACTGTCTTATGCAACTCAGCTTAATAATTTTACAGATTTGTTTTTGCAAGAAATGTCACTAAACTGTGAGGTATCTTCCTGACTTCAAGACCAAGACAACTATACCTATTTCAGAATTATTTGATACTAAAATATATTTATGATTTTAACAATTGTCTATTTTCCAAGCTGTTGCTTATTTTCCTTTTGTCCTCTCAAGGTCCCCTTCCCTCTCCCCCAAGTCTTTTCAAACTTGTATCTTTCTGGTAGCCACCTGAGAACTGCATTGTTTAAAACTAAATTGATTCTGATAATAGTAATAGTATTGATGCAGTGTCTTACATACGTTATCTCACCGGATCGTCATGACAACTCAGGGAAATAGTTGCTGTTATTAGCCTTATTTTACAGATGAGGAAGCAGAGACTGAAAGAGGTTACGTGACCTGTTTAGGGACACAGAGCCAGCAAGTGTGTAGGGCAGAATCTGAACTCGGCCTAACCCCAAGTCTAGCACTCTATCCGTTGTGCTGCCTAGACACCTAGCTAGTAGTGATAAAAAAAAAAATTCCATGTGTCATGAAGGGAATGTGTTGATTTTGAATATCTCCAAAAGCAAAAAAAAAAAGTTTCAGAGAGTGTGAAATATACAGAGGTTGACCTGTCAGTTCAACTTTTTCAACAGATATGTTGTTTTGACACCAAAAATAGTTCATGTTGGAACATCTAAGGATATTATAATTCAAACTGATGGATACTTGATGCTACCATCTCTATTAAAATTTTTAGGTTCCCTTCTGGGAGTGTCAATGATTCCTCTAACCACTTAACTGAGTTTAGTAAACTGGGGTTGAGACAACCTGAATGAATTGCTTACTACTACTCAACACTATGGACATTTTAAGCATAGCCTATTTAGTCCTTTTTAAGGAAAGTTTGGGACAGGAGCAATCATAAGTAAAATACTGCATCTTGAATGCAACTTGAAATTGCTATTAAAAATTATCCTGATAAATTAATAATTAATTATTAAAATAGTATAAAAAATTATCCTGATAAATTAGTTACTCTTCTGCCAATGTGAATCTTTCTCGAGAAAATACATTGCAAAACTCCACAACCTTAATAGTATGTATTCAAAGGATATCTTTTCATCTTGCATATATAAAATATTTCAGTAAAATGCAGACATAGTTGGAATATTGATATAAGATATTTCCAATGAGATCAAAAAAGATAATTTATACTACTATGTGATAATATAACTAGTTAGTCAAATATCACATAATTGCAGTAATACCAGCTTTTTTAAAGTAGAAATGTCAGATGGGTCTGATTTTGGAGCAATATAAATGAATTTTGAAGTATACTTGGAAAATGGAAAATGTTACTGGAGTACAAAGTTATCAGAGAGTTGCATTCAAAATTGAACCAGGAGCCATTTCAGCGTATCATAGCAAGGAAGGCAAGAAGTAAGATTTAACACTCATATGCCTGGAAAATAGAAACTTACATTTGTTGAACATGTTATATTTGCAAATAGCATCACATGTATTACTTCTCATTTCACCCCCACAGCAAGCCTGTGAGGACATTTCCTAATTTCCATTTTACAGATGCAGAAACTGGGACTCAGCAAGATGATACAAAGGAAAGAGAGCTATAGTTCACAGACAGAGCATCTAGGTTCAAATTCAACAACAATCTGAGCAATTAGGCAAGTCTTTTTAGATCTCAGTTTTCTCATCTAATAAAATAACAGAGTTGGACTAAAAGGCTTCTAAAGCCCCTCTCAAATCTAAATCTTTGAATCTATGTAATAGTAACTTGGCCAAGGTCCTGCAACTAATAAGCTTCAGAACCAGTAGTAGGACTGGGGTTCCTTGGTTTTAGTTCAGTGCTGTCTCCACACTTCTGTGAAGCCTCTTTTTTATAGTTAATTACTCTTCAAACATACACATTTTAAAGTAGTATTTTATTTTTTCCAATTAAATGGAAAGACAATTTTCAGCATTCAGTTTAGAAAGATTGTGAATTCCAAATTTTTCTCCCTCCCCAAGACAGCTAGCAATCTGATATAGGTTATACATACGCAGTAATATAAAACATTTCCACATTAGCCAAAACATACATATTTTTAAAAGGTATTTGACTGAGGATTATCTTTTTCATTTTCCATATTCTAGATTCCATATTCTAGATTTATCTAGAAAAAGATTTCGTTTCAGATATACGTGTGTGTACATATACACACACACATATAAACACATATACATTTAGAAGTTGTATTTAATCATTTTACAAAAGGGAACATAATACCATTAAGCTACAAGAATGGCTTTCTTCATTCAGACAGACAAACCTGTTTACACTTCTGATGAGTCTAGTGTTGGATAATCCTTTCTATATGAAAAAAAATTATATAGCAATTCAAAACCTTCCAATAATTAAGGATAATTTGGATTATTAATTTAATTTACTGATTATCCCAAGAAACTCTCAAATTTATAAGTAAAATTGTAAGATTATCTTAAAACTTAGCTGGAAGATTGTGTTTTACCTAAAATATAAAAACACAACTTAGACTTTCAGTGTGAGTTAGCCACTAGATGGTGTCAGAGCAACTCATGAAGACCTTGTATTAAATTATGATGGATTGTGGTCTATATTTGTTTAGGTCAGTTCTTAACCTTTTGTTGTTTGGTCAAAAAACAAAAAAAATCCAACTCTTTGGTAGTCTGATGAAATCAACAGACTTCTCTGAAAAAAGTTTTTAAATGCGTAAAATGAAATACAGAAGATTACAGAGGAAACCAGTTCTACTAAAATAAAGATGCAATACTTTCCCCATCTGCTTTCATTCCTCTCCCCAGGCCCCAAAATCTATCCACATACCCCAAGTCAAGAACCCTTGATTTAAAGAATACCTAAGTATGGGGCAGCAAGGTGGCGTAGTGAATAGAGCACCAGCCCTGGAATCAGGAGAACCTGAGTTCAAATCTGACCTCAGACACTTAACACAAAAAACTAGCTGTGTGACCTGGGGCAAGTCACTTAACCCCAATTGCCCTACCTTCCCCTCTCCAAAAAAGCAAAAAAAAAAAAGAATACCTAAGTATGCCTATGAAAGTGCCCATGCCTATGAAATCAAAGACCTTTAGATGTATTTGTAGCACTATTGTGGTAACTATCCATAGTATCTGTTCATTTCAGGGGCAGAGTTTACTGAAGATACTAAAATATTGGTTGAATTTCTTACTTATTTTTGTTTCTTAATTAAACAAATATAATATACAAAGAAAATGTCAATTTAAAGAATATTATAAAATAAAAATAATAATCAACAATATCACATTTTAATGATTACATCCTCCACAAAGTCCTATTCTGATGCTTCCTTGTGGCATGGAGGTTACCCTTTGGTTTTCAAAGGCTATGTCTTTAGAGTGAAAGTTCACACATTTTCCACCATGCTGGAAAGCCTTTGAGTATGGTCCTGGCAGTCAATTGAATGTATTTTCTGAGGACCAGCCTAGCTAATTAGGGAGAACATCATACCCAATAGGCCAGTCATTTGATGATGATTGCTTCAACCATAGCAACCCATAAAACAAAGAAAAACACAAAATGGCATTGAATCCTGTGTGGTCCCTTCCACATCAGCAATGTAAATAGCAGAGTGTGAGAAAGGGAGCAAAGGGTGCTAAGAATCTTGTAGCTTTTAGCCTAACTATAATCTCTAACTTAACTGATGATATTAAAAATGAGATCCTCATTGACCAAGGAATGAACTTAACAATGAAGGTTGTGAAGAGAAAGTAAGGAAGTTCATTCTCTTCTCTCTCACCCAACATGTTAGAATATCTGTAGTGAATTTATACAGGGTGTGTGTGTGTATGTGTGTGTGGGGGGTATCACAATCTGTACTGTTGAAGATCACGTACACGTAATTGAGATCACACTTACAAATGAATATTTGAGTACTAAGGCTTACAATTTATTGTCTCATTTGATTCTGAAAACAACTCCATGAGAGAGGTGTTTTTCTTATGCCCATTTTATGAATAATGAAACTCAGTTTCAGACAGATTAAATGTCTTGTTCAAGTTTGCAAAGCTAATATTTGAAGCAGAATTCTGCAACCTCAAAATCCAGCACTTGACTACACTCTATTGCTTTTCTATTTAGTACTGAGAGTCATTATTAAGTCATACTTTTTTTTTTAAACAATGCCTTTGTCTCTGGAGTTAATCTTGTAATTTCTAACATGAAACTAAACTCATACTCATCATTCCATCTCCTGTCTCCCTACCTTCACACACAGTCTGTTTCTCTAGAGATCCCTGCAATGAACTTTTTCCTCACCTCCATTTCTTAGAATTCCTTGTTTCTAACAAAACCCAGCAATAGGCACTATCTCATATACAAAAGTTTTCCTGATCCATCCTGGTGGCTCTGGACAAGTTACATAAGCACAGTCTGCATCAGTTTCCTCAGAACTAAAATGGCAGGGGTAGAAATTATGATCTAAGACAAAGTTATGGCTAACACAGATTGAATTAAAAGAGATAAGCAGGGTAACTTCATTTTGATAAAAGATACCATAGACAATGAAGTAATATCAATACTGAACCTATATGCACTAAATACTATAGCATCTAAATTTTTTAAAAGAAAAATAAAATGAATTACAAGTGGAGACAGACAGTAGTACTATAATGGTAGGTGACTTTAAACTTCCCCTCTCAAAACTAGATAAATCTGACCAAAAAATAAATGAGATAGAAGTTAAGTAAGTGAATGTATCAGCAATGCAGTATTCACAATTCCTACAGTAACTATAAATATGCTGATATAGTTATTAATCACAAAATGGAACAGGCTCTCTACATAAGAAATATAGATAGTGCATTCATTTAAATACCAGAAGACTGAGTCCCAAAACCA
>JAQQSU010000923.1:0-11045 GCA_028627135.1 Pseudochirops cupreus
GTGCTTAATCAGGGATTTTTAGTTTATTTCTTTAGCTTTTTTTTTTTAATGGAACACTCAATTAACAATCTTTTCTTAGAGATATAAATATTCCTCTAATCACTGCTTTTGCTGTATCCCATAGGTTTTGACTGTTAATCCTCATTATTATCATTCTTTTTTAATGAAATTTTTGGTTGCTTCTATGATTTGTTCTTTAACCCAATCATTCTTTAAGATTAGGCCACTTAACCCCCATCAGTTTTTAATCTATGTTTCTATGTTCTCTTGTTAAACACAGTTTTTATTTACACTGTAATCTGCAAAGTATACTTTTGATTTTTCTGCCTTTAACTATAAAATTTTTATGTGCTAATATTGTCAGTCTTTGTAAAGTTACCATGAACCACTGAGAGAAAATGTTTATTCCTTTCTATTCCCATTCAATTCTCTAAATATCTATCATATATAACTTGTCTAAAATTCTATTCACTTCTTTGACTTCTTTCTTATTGTTAGTTAGATTTATCTGGTTCGGAGATGGGAACATTAAAGTCCCCCACTATTACAGAACTATTATCCATCTCTACCTGTAATTCATTTTACTTTTCTTTTGCAAATTTAGATATTAGAGTATTTTGTGCATATAGGTTCAGTTTGGATATTCCTTTATTGTCTATGGTGCCTTTAATCAAAATATTTATCTCTTTTAATTAAACCTATTGTAGCCTTAACTATGTCTGAGATCACGATTGCTACCACAGCCTGCTTGGCATCAGCTTAAGCATAATAAATTCTACTCCAACCCTCCATTTTTACTCTGTATGTATTTCTCATTCTAAGATATATTTCTTGTAAACAACATATTATTGGATTCTGATTTTTTAATCCATTCTGCTATCCATTTCCATTTTATGAGAGAGTTCATTTATTTTAAAGTTATAATTATTATTTGTGAATTTCACTCCATGTCACTTTTACTCAAAATTTTCCTTCTCAGCCTCTCATTTTACCCTATCCTTGTTACCTTATCTTTTCCCCTTAACCTCCTATAACTTATTTTACCCACCTATTTAAGAACCCTTTGTCTCCACCCCTCACCATTTTAAATCTTAAGCTATATACCCTTCTAGAAGTCCCTCCCACATCCTGCAGTACAGATTTCTCACCTCTCTATGAGGTCAGAAGACTTCTACACCCCTTCACATTAATATGTTGTATCCTCTTCAACCCAGAGGAGAGTAAGGTTTCAACCTTACCAGCCCTCCCCACCTACTTCTTTGTTCTGTATTAGTTCTTCCTTTCATGATGCATTTTTATGCTATAACTGCTCTTTTTTTTACCTTTTACATACCAAATTTTTTAGAATTTGTTTTTTTTAGAATTTCCACTATCTTACACAACTTACCCAAAACTTTCTTCCAAACTACTTTAGTAATGATGAGAGTTTTAAGAATATGACAACATTTTCTCATAAGTAAACAGTTTTACATTAATGAGTACCTTATAATTGGTGTTTAATTTTTTCCTTACATTTCTTCTGGGTCTTTTTTTATCAAATTGTCCAATCAGTTCTGCTCTTTTTGTTTCAAATACCTCAAAGAATTTCAGTTCATCAAATGTACTTTATTTTCCTTCAGGATTATATTTTTCTGGTAATTTGTTCTTGGATGCAACCCCAGCTCTTTTAATCTTTGAAATATAATATTCTAAGACCTAGAGTCTTCTAGTGGAGAAGCTCTTGGTTCTTCTGAAATCCTGACTCTATTTACACAGTATTTAAATTGTTTGGGTTTTTTGCGTTGCTTGCTATATTTTCTCCTTAACCTGGGAGTTTGGAAACTTGGCTATGACATTTCTATAAGTTTTCGTCTTGGGCTCACTTTCAGATGATGAATAGGAGATTTTTTTTTATTTCTATTTTACCCTCTTCTTCAAAAACTTCAGGGCAATTTTCCATAATAATTTCTCATAATGTTGTACCCAGATTCCTTTTATCATAACTTTCAGGTAGTCCATCAATTCTTATATTGTCTTTCCTCAATCTGTTCTCCATATCAGTTGTTTTTCTAGTGCGATGTTTCAGATTCTTTTCTAGCTTTATTATTTGTTGGCATCTTATAGCATCATTTCATTCTACTTGCTAAATTTTAGTTTTCAAGGAGTTATTTTCTTCCATAAGATTTTATACTTCTTTTTCTAATTGGTTAACATTCTTTTCATAATTTTTTCTTGAATTGATTTTAGTTTTCTTTGATCTCTCTTATTTGATTTTTTAACTTCCTTTTAGTTCTTCCACGAGCTCTTTTTAAGACAATGACCATTTTACACTACTTATTTTTGTTTGGTTTTATTTTATTTTTAGCAGCAGTATAATCAAGTTTTAATCATGAGCTATAGGTAATTTTGCCCTAGGTCTCAGGTTCTCTTTAATGTTATTTTCTGAATTATGTCTGGGAGCGCAAGCTCAAGTACTCCTCTCTTCCCTTAATCCCTGTAGAGTTAGGGCACTCAGTCACACTGTCCCAAATATGTTCTTGCTCCTTGCAGTACCACACTCATCAATCATGTGTTCAGTCCTGCTTAAACACAGCCACAGCCTAGGATCACTTCTGGTCAATGTCTCTAGGCCTGACTTCCAGAAACAGCAAGGGGTGAGAATGGAGGGTGATGTGGTCCTTCAGTCTTCTCCCACCCAGCCCTCTGCTCTTCTTTAGATGAAAGTTTGTGAGGTAAAAGTGCCTGAGGTGAAATTTCTTGAGGCAGTCAGTAAGGTGAAAATTGAGGTGAAATTCCTTGAGACCTACTCTGTTTCCTCACAGAGCTGCTTCAAGGCCTGCTGTTTGTTCATTCAATGAAGTCAGCCTGGAGATATCTACACTTCACTCAGGTCAAACCTCAGCCCCTGAAGGTCCTGTCTTTTCTAAAGGCCTTGCAAGTTGTCTTAGGAGGACAACTGTTTCATTTTTCCTGCTCTGTGTTCATTTCATGGTTTCTATCTGTTTGTAGAGGAAATCTAGACAGTCTAGAAACTTCTGACCTCTGCCATCTTCCCAGAATAAACTCTCTAAACAAATAATTTTTAAAGATAGAAATTATTAATAAATTAATCAATTTTTTAAAATATTGATAGCCACAAATTTCAAACCACTAGTGCTGAGGGAAATGCAAACTAAAATAATCCTGAAACTCATAAAAATGAGAAAATAATAAAATATTATGAGAAAACTCATAAAATAATCCTCAGACTCATAAAAATGAGAAAAACATCCAAATACAAGCATAGTCAACACTGAAGGATTTATGGAAAGACAGGTAAAATAATTCAAGGTTTGTAAAAATGTGAATTGGTACAATCATTATGTAAGGCAATTTAAAATTATATAAATAAAATTGCAAAAAAAAAAACCTAAAAATCCAGACCCTTTTGACCAAGAGATTGCAGTGTCAGACATATAAACCCAAGAAGATAAACAACAAAAAGAAAGCCATAATACCCACAAATATGTGTGTACGTATATACATATATGTGTGTATGTACGTAACTGTACATTTGTTGGTAATAGACTGGAAACAAAGTGGAGAGAACAACAGTCACAAAACAACCAAAACTGAATATTGAGAGATTATAAGGCCCAGACTGATCTCCAAAGAAGATGAGCAAGAAGACACCTTCTTTGCTCCTTTGCAAAGTCTCCATTAATGGAACCTTGTAATGCACCATTAATGTAGAACACTGCATAAAATATAAGCTTTTTAGGAGAAGCTATGTTTGGCATTCGAAAAATGTTGACAAGTCATTGTAGTTGTGCTCTCTGAAGTAGATTTTGAATGCCTGCCAATTCAACTCAGACCTCAATATCCAGTGTCTTATCTTGCCAGGTGATCTTCAGAAGGTAAGACAACTGAAATGGAAGTAAGTCAATTTCTTGACGTGGAACTGATATATTGTCCAGGTTTCACAGGCATACAAGAACGAAGTTAGCACAGTGGTTCTATAGACCTGCAGTTTGGTAAGCAGCCTACTACTCCTTCTCTCTCCCACTTTTTTTCAGAGTCTCCCAAACTCTGAGTTACCTCTGACAATGCACACATCAATCTCATCTTCTATAGGTATGTTCCTGGAAAGTAATACAACCAAGGTAAGTGAGCTTATCCACAGTATTCAAAATTTCTCCATGCACCACAGCCAGTAGTTCCACATACTGATGGTGTTGTGCTGGCTGGTGGAGAACCCATTTTCTTGGTATTGAACATCAGGTCAAAATTAGCACAAGCAGCAGAGAATTGATGCATGCACTAATGTATTTCTGCCTCAGAGGTTTCACTGATTGCACAATCATCTATCTACAAACAAAAAGTCACGCACCATCTCTGCCTCCACTGTGGTCTTGGCTTGTAACCTTCCCAAGTTAAAGAATTAGCATCAGATCTTGATTCTGTTTTCATCAGTGTTGAAGGCGTCCAACCACATTGCTGAAAACATCATGCTAAAAAGCAAGCAAACAAGCACATAGCTCTGTTCCACTCCATTGGTGACTGGGGAAGCATGAGAGTATTGTCTGATTTCCAGAACCCGTGCAAGAATGCTGTCATGGACCTGATATACAATACAAATCAACTTCTCCAAACAATTAAATTTTGCCATGATCTTCCACAAGGCCTCATGACTGACAGTAGCAAAGGCCTTGCTCAAATCAACAAATATTCCTTTCCTGGCATTTCTCTTGGAGTTCTCAGGAAGTAAATACCATAACAACCATTCCTTGGCTCTTTCTGAGGCTCTTGGGTAGATGACTATCTTCTAGGTAAAGGATCATTTACTGAAAATGACTCTGGTGGGGGTGGCTAGGTGGCACAGTGAGTGAATAGAGCACTGGCCCTAGAGTCAGGAGGACATGAGTTCAAATCCAGCCTCAGACACTTGACACACTTACTAGTGTGTGATTTTGGGCAAGTCACTTAACCCAAAGTGCCTTCCAAAAAGCAAAACAAACAAACAAAAAAAAAAGAAAAGGACTCTGGCAAGAACCTTGTTGGCAGTGACTGAGAAAGAAGACCCCCACCCCTGCCCCAGGACTGTCACAGGATAATTTCCTTTTTCCTTTTCTTGTATAGAGATATATAATGAAGGTATCCTTGAATTGCTGAGGGATAACTGCAATGGCAAGCAAAGGAGTATTTAGCTCCTTGTTTCAGTTATTCAAGTATTTAGCATCTTGTTTCAGCTCTTCAGGTGCCTTTGAGTCTCACCTGTGATTATGTCAAGTCTTTGTTAGAAACAGAACCTGTGAAGCCCACAGTGGGAGGGACTTGACAAAGACTGGAACAGGAAGGATGCAAGAGGGGGGTGGAACAGGGAGGAGCTGATGATATATATAAAAGCTCAAGCACAGCTGGGACTGAGCAGAACTGGGAAGAAGGATGGCTGTGGTGCCTGCTCTTTGTCTGTCCTTGTTGATGTTACTTTGTCAGACCTGTCTGCTGATAGAGGATGTTGCTGTTGTTACTGTAGCCTTGGGACTTTACTGCTGGTTCAGAAGCCCTGAAAGAGGATGTTTTTGTTGTCTGTTCACAGAAGTCCAGGAGGAGAGTTTTACTGACGTTTTCAGAGGTCCTAGGACTTTACTGATGATTTGTGTTGATTTCTCAGACCCTGTTTGTGGGTCTGTGGTAATTTCACAGGCATAAAGTGAATTGATGATGGTGCTGGCAATGTGTATGAATGTTGTTGTGGCTCTGTTAAGCTTTGTCTTCCCAGAAACAGAAACTTCGAAGGGCTTGAGGTGGACTGTTCACCATGAGCTTCAATATGGAATGGGAACTGCAACAGGAACTAGAACAGGAGCTGAGAGGTGCCTACCTATGAATTCAGGTGACCGTTGGGTGAAGTAAGGAAAGAATTGGGAGCATGGAAAAGAAACCATGGAGTTTGGGAGTCAACCTCAAGCCAAGATGAAAGGACTTTTCCTTGGGTACTTAGTGCTGACTGACAAGATTATGATTCACTATGGCCTAGGGGTGGGAGAACTTTGTACTTTGTACCCCTTAAGGAGGATTGCTCCTTAAGAATAATTGATTTAAGGACTTACTGAGTGATGTCTTTTAAGAATACGTGATCATTTTAGTGATAAGTTGCTATGTTATATCATTGTGAATGCTGTACTTAGATTTCTGTGAATGTTTTGCTTTAGTTTACTGCTAAATAAATAGAGAGTTCGTTATACTATGTGATCAGAACCTTAGAGCTCTTCACAGCAGCAGTCCTCTGGAAAGCTGCTTGTGCTTGGCTTTACAATAACCCCTTCTTGTCATATAACCCAGAAGACTTTGTATGAACAGGGGAACCCCTGCCTTAGAAATCTCTGCTGGGATTGAATCAGCACCAGTTGCTTAGGCAGATGTGAGTATCCTAACAGCATTCAAAACCTCTTCTTCAGTTGGAATTTTGGCTAAAGAGATAGTAACTTCAACCCAAAATATACAGTCAATGGCTTCAACATTGGTTGATGTCAGTCTGTTGAGAATACTATGGGAGTGTTCAGCCCATCTCTCCAGGAACATATTCTTACCACTAATGAATGTGGCTCCATCAGCTCTGAGTAGTTGATGTGCTTCATAGGCCTTTGGCCCATAAATAGCCTTTAGGGCATCAAAAAAGCACTTTGGATTGTTGCTCTTAGCACAAAACCAAATTTCATATGCTTTCTTGCTGCATCTAGACGACCTTCAACTTGCATCACTTGCTTGTTACCACAGGAATTTAAGGTAGGTAAAAGTGTTAAAAGGTAAGGGCAATGGTAATGGAATTAATGCTGCCTTCTTAAAGACAGACAGATAAACACTGTGGAGTTCTTATTTTTTATTCAGTAACTCCTGAATTTGCCCATCATTTTCATCAAAGAGTCCTGATATTTGTGAAGGTTCTGCTCAAGATGAGAAATGTGGTCCTGTACACCAAATCTCTGAAAACTACTTGCTCCTTTACTGCTCCACTCTTGTCAATTGGGTGTTTGCTCAACTTTCCCTCCAATTTAACAATAAATAGTTCAATCATGAAGAACTCTAATCTGCCCACATTAAATCTTCCAGTAGTTGACTTGTCTTGGGGCCACCACGTTTATTGAGTGCTAATGTTTAGGTTAGTATAGATCAGTACAGTATTCAGCACCATATTTCACCTTCATCATTCTCACATTCTTTCTGTCTCTTCTCCTTCTCCTTACACTGAGTCTGTTACAAGCCAATGTTTGCTGTGAGGGTGCATCTGTGAAGTTTTCTTGCATTTAGGTAGACAGAGGACAGTGTTTTTGATGAGAAGATCATGAGACCTCCAAGTCTTCAGAAGCAAGTGACTGTTACTGTTGCTATTTCTGATTCCATTCTCCTCAAGGACTTCCTGCCATGTCTGAGATGTTGTGCCTTCTCTGGTATTAAAGTCACCCAGAATTACAAGCTTCTGTCTTCTTTTTGCACATTGGTGATGGTTTCCAGGTCTTCATAAAATTTTTCTTTGACCTCATCAGTGTTTATCATTGTAGGAAGATATAGACTGATGATGGTGGCATGGCACTTTCCTGCAACTTGCAAAGACATTTTCATGAGCCTGTCATTCACTTCTTTTGGGAGGCATACAAGCTTCTTGACTAGGTTAGATTCAGTTGTGAGATCTATGCCAGCTTCACAGCCTTCCCATCACTGCAGCTGCTTGGGAAAAGCATGTATCCAGTTCTGACTTCAATAAGCTGGCCTCATTTGATAGCCTTGTTTAATTCAGGGCTGTTATTTAGATGTGATACCTGCTAGAAGCTCTTGCAATAACAGTTGTTCATCTTTCAGATATATTGGATTTCATGTTGTCCATATGTTTGTACATATACCATGCATCAATGCTGAGAATCTTTATAAAAATTTTTTGTACATTTTCTTGTGTTTTGACCACAGGGTGGGATCCTTGACTATTGTGGCAAACAGGCCAGGGTTAGTCTGGGTGAAGCAGACAATTTTTAGGGCATTTTTCTAGCCCCTTCCTCATTCCAAGAGGTGAATAGGGCAATCCTCAGAAAGGCTGTTTAGATACCCAGTTAATAGCTGAATCCCAATGCTGCTTCAGTCCAATGAGAAAACAACACCACATCCTGGACAACCTGTGTGCCAGCTTGTGACTATGATGACCAGTGTATCTGTGCCTGCTGCTTCATCACTTGGTTGTTACCACAGGAATTTAAGGTAAGTAAAAGTGTTAAATGGTAAGGGCAATGTCTTTTGACTGGCACATAAATTAAATTTAAGTGAAATACAATTGCTCAAAATAGTTAGCTTCCCTCTGTCTTCTAGAGTCATTAGAGTCCAGTGACAAAACAAAAGTTAAGACAACTGGTAAGGGCTCAGGTTACAGTGGCTCATTGGAATAAATTGTTCACATCCTATTATTCCATCAGGAGAGGTCTTCACATGCTTGGCGTAGACACACCTCTAACTCACTGACAGATTTGCTGCCTATCCATTACCCTTACCCTGGCTTAGCCTATTTGCAAAAATGTTTTTACCAGGGTGTGGCCATCGAGTAAGCTTAAGCTTCTTGGAGCCACAGGTGACAGCTGCGTGGCACATGTGCAGCAAAGGTGGAAAGCAAACTTGAAAAGGAATCAGCAGACCTCAAGCCAGAGGTATTAGTCTTCCTTAAATGCCCATATATGCTAGAAGACAACTCAATCTATGCTTATTTAAAACTCTTTCATTAATAGTTGTAGAGGAGGATTTCATTTGAAGATGATCAATAGAGGGATTGGCTTAGAACTAAACCTGTTCCCGCTTCCCAATACACCTACTCCTTATCACAGGGCAGAGCCTTTACCTTCACCAATAAAGAGAGTCCTGTACTAAACAGACTTTGGGACAAGGTTTACACACATATATTGTGAATGTGTAGTGAAGAAAAAGGTACAAGAGGACATGTGAGAAGAGCCCAAGGGGACAGAGCACACATATAAGAAAAGGCATTTTGATGATATATTATCATGCTGTTCCATGTCTCCTGTTCTTGGGCATCACGTTTCCACTATCCCTTAGACATAAGCTTACCTCTTACGATTATAATATGTCATCTGGAAGTTTCTTTTCAACAGTCTATCCCATTGTCTTTGTCCCTAGATTTCTGGTCACATGGCTGTTCTTTCCTAGGCTTCAGTTCTTGAGGACTATATAGTGTTTTATGGTCCACTACTGAGGTGCATTTCTCTGAAATTCAAGTGCAAGTTGACTCTTTTAATGCATAATCAAAGATATAAACCACCTCAAGTATCTAGGTAACAGGCAACAAATGTCAGAAAAGTATTGGCTATGATCGTCTGTTATTTTGCCTGTCCCTGCTTGGTGGTGATTTGAGATTCTCATGGACTAGACAAAACTCAAGCCATTCAAGTTCTTCACATTCCAAATAGAAACTAAACTCATCAACTACTAAATAATTTATCCAGAGAATGCTTTCTCTGCAAAGAAACTATATTTAGCAAGAATACAATAAAGCAGCAGGTGTCGATTAATCATTTACTATGCGTGAGACTCTGTGCTCTTCTTAGGATGCAAAGGAAAGGAAAAAAGCAGTCCTTGTTTTCAAAAGATTAAATTAATTCACTTGGACACCTTTTCCTTACCTTTGTTGGACATGCTGGTCTGTTAATCAGTAGCCTGGCTCCCTATGGATTGTAATTTTATTTAAGCCACCAGGAATTTAGGTCAATGGTGTAATCCTTAGTTCACCAGTATAGCTGAGTGTAATGTTCATGGAATCTGAAGATCTTCCATGTCAAGTTGTATTGGCAAGTAAGCAGGTGCTTAGCACCTTGTTTCAAGTTAACACCTTGTTTAAGCTATTTAATCAACACTGAAGTAGTTAACACCATCAGAGGAAGTTGCTGATGTATCAGGAAGGGGCAGAACAGGGAGGAGCTATACTATATATAAGGAAGAGAACTAGTAGGACAGTCAGAATTTCTCTCAGTGAGCACCTGGAGGCTGCAACTTTTGCTGAGACCCTCCTTCTGGGAACTTTTGCCAACAACTTCCAAGAACCAGGCTGAGGAGCTACCGTGAGTGAGAGAGAAGGATCCCTGCTTGAGGGAGCCTGTTCTGTTGTAAAGGCTTGGGAGTGTGGGTATTCACTGCATTAACCATGTGTATCAACTTCATGACTATTGTAATGACTTTGGCTTTCTGGTTCTGGGACTCGGTTTTCTGGTATTAGAATAAAGGCTTTGGTTCTGCCCTCCATGTGGAGAGTCTGCTACATTTTGTGATTCACAACTATACCAGCATATTCATAACCACCGTGGGTGCTGTGAATATTGCAATATTGTTACACTGAGTCTTAAGGTGAGTTCTATTATACTGTAAGTAACAACTATCATAGTCTATCTGTGGCAGGGGTGTGGGGTTTGAGTATGGAAAAACCATAAAATAGTCCTACAACATATATCTGGTGCCAGATAATTTTCTGAAATGAGACAACAAAATTCCTTCTAATTCCCATTACATCATGAATTATGAGTCTGTATCCCCCAAACCCTGCTCCCTATTTTATCTACATAAAAGGAACAATAGGAGCTATGTAGAGACTGAAACTCTGGGGATCGAATCCTGAATCCCTCCCAGCACCTTATATGACTGACTGTAACAGCAATCAGTTTAGCAGACACTTAGCACTTAGTAACTTGAGGCTAAGTATGGAAGGTGTGAACTCTGTCCCACTGTTGAGAGGGCATGAACTCCCCTGTTGACATGGAAGAAGGGGATTGGCTAAGACAGGAGGCCAGTGTGTGTATATAAAGAAGAATTCCAGAGACAGAGTCAAGAATGTTCCTGGTGGCTCCTGGTGAAGGAAGAAGAATTGTCCCAGCATCTGGGAGCTGGGCTGCTGGACTGAAGAAGTGAGTTGGAGTTTTCTTGAGAGAGAGAGAGTTTCTCTCCCAGCATCTGGAAGCTGACTGAGAACTGACATGGAGTTTTCCTGAGACCATAATCTGGTTAAGGCCACCTAGAAGGCTGAGAGGGCTTGCCTGGAAGGC
>JAQQSU010009230.1:0-12748 GCA_028627135.1 Pseudochirops cupreus
TTTCTATGTACATCCCTTTTAAATGTCACAATACTTATACAGATTTCAGTATTGACAGGTATCTGCTTCTCACAAAGGAATGTAAGCAGTTTGCTCTTATTGAGTCCCAAATTATGTGCATGTGTGGGCATCAGTATGTGTATGTGTCTGTGTGAGTGTATGTTTTCCTTGTTTACCTTTTTTATGTCTTTCTTGGGTCTCGTAAGTGAAGACTGAATTTTCCATTGAGCTCAGGCTTTTTCATAAGGAAAGTCTGGAAGTCCTTTATTTCATTAAATGACCATCTCCTTGCCTGAAAGAATATGCTCAGTCTTGCCGGGTAGTTGATCCTTGGTTGTAGTCCTAGTTCTTTTGCTTTACAAAATATGGCATTCCATTCCGTCCGATCTTTTCCAACAGAACCAGATCCAGACCTCTCAGGACTATGCTGAATGGAATGTGAATGCTGAGAAGGAGTATTTTTTGCAGAGTGGGCTGTGCTGAGCATGGGAGTATCTGAACAAGATGAACTTTGACTAGGTGGTGTGGCAATAGGAGAAGGGCTATGGGGTGATTTTGGGCTGTTATCATATGCGGAAAGAGCAGGCCAAATGTCACCAGATGCTGCTGCTGATTTATTAAAATCATCAATGGGTTCAGAGGGGTCATGTTCAAATGTATCTTTCTGTTCATCCTGTGATTTGTTTTTCAAAGGGCTATCTTCTTGAGGAGTCCCTTCAGTTTTTTTGTTCTGCTTTTCAAGAGACCCTCGTCTTTTTAAAGAGACAGGTGATTTGCTATATGGGGAAGATAAGCGAGATGAAGATGACCTTGGAGACCTGGGAGATCTGTAAGACCAGCTAGATCGGCTTCTAGATCTCTGAGAAGACACAGATCTTCATTTTGGACTCCTGGAATGTGAACGACCCTGTCTAGGGCTCCATGAGTGTCTTCTATTCCAGACAGGTCTATAGCCACCTCAATGATATCTACCACCACCTCCTTGATAATACCCTCTACCCCTTCCTCTGTACCCATAAGGCCTTCTCATTCCTCTGTTATTTCTGTAATCTCAACGATAATCTCTAGAATAAACATTATCTCTACTACGAGATCGTGAATATGTCCTGGAACGGGACCTAGAACTGTATCTCTTCTTTCTAGAATGTGATCTGGACCTTGAACTGGAACTAGATTGTGATCTGCACTTTGACCTTGAAGAATGTGATCTAGAGTTGGAACGACCCATTTCTTCCAGTGGATTATTTCTACTTGGGTCTTATAAGTGGCAAGTAGTCAAGTGATATTGCTGAATTGTAAAATTCCTCCTGGAGATAATGTTCTCCGAAATTTAAAGTCTAAATCCCAATGCCTGACGGGCCGAACATGGATCCCGGCACTTATCTCCATTGTAGCTGCATAGCGGCCATTTCCCCCCTCACCCACATCCCTCATTTTTAAAGAGATAGGAACTGAGACCCAGAAAAGTTGTGACTTGGCTAAGGTCACACATTTGGTAGAAAAGTTGAAATCCAAACCCAGGAGTTCTGATTCATAGTCTAGGGCTTTTTCTATTGAAGCACACTTTTAAACTGAATGACTATGGACAAGTTATTTCTCAGTTTTTCTCTCTTAAAATGAGAATAAAAATATATGCTTTAGATGACTCAGAACATTGTGTGTAAAGTGCTCTGTGATCTTTAAGACACTATAAAAACGGGAGTTATCATTATTCTTATGTTCTTGGGATGTCCTATAGATAGATCAAATTTAATCATCCAAAACTAAGCTTATATGCTCTCTCCAGAAACCAAACCAAACAAAACACAACTGTTGCTTTTCCCTTTTTGGTCTTCATTACCTCCATCACCCAGGTATCAAACCTCAACTTGATGAATTGCCCACATATTCTTATGGGTGTTTTTAGACAATTCTCCTTTCTCTCTGTTGTAGTCCTTTATGTCTTTGTGGCCAAACTTTTGTTCTTAAGATTATCACATCCTTTTCAATGTAAATAATACGGTGGAAAAATTCTTGGTTTTGAAGTGAAAGGTCCAGAGTTAAAATCCTGTTTTTGATACTTCTTTTATAACCTTAGCCAAGGTCTCTGGCCTCACTTCCTATATCTATAAAATAAGAGGTTAGACTAGAGGAATGTCATAGTTCCTTCTAGTTCTAGACCTGTGATCCTGTCTTTTTGTGACTCAGCAGATAAGACCTAAATTCATAGAGCAACTCAATTGGCAACTGCATTTATAAGTGAACTTGTTGGGATCCAAGACTTAGATACACCTTGGTGAGTGTTATTAAGCAGATTGACAATCTTTATATGAATATCAGAGGTGACTGGAGCACTTCTCCACCCCTCAACCTATCTGCTAAACTGAGTTCCCTAATCTGCTGGACTTAAGCACCTTCCATGAATCTGGAAATCTAAGCTCTGACTCTGTGGGGAGAGACAGGTTCTTTGATTCTAGATTGTTACACAAACAAGTACAACCCAGAATAATCACTTTTGAAGATTTATCCTGTGGCCCTCATATGGATGTTGGTATGTTGGTGGCTTTCACAGGACCAGAAACTCTACTAGCTCCAAGGAACGTGCACTTACAGTGAAACACTTAATGGTATGCTAATGGTATTCCCTAATCTCTCTCTATATCCAAGACTGGTCAGTTATATCATATCTTTGGGGGTAGCTAGGTGGTGCATTGGACAGAATGCTAGACCTAGAGCCCGGAAGACCTGAGTTCAAATTCAGCCTCAGGCACTAGTTCTATGCACATAATTTTTACAGATGAAGAAACTGAGACTCAGAGAGGTAGGGTGATTTACCCAACATTACAGTTAGTAAGTGTTGTAACAAGGATTCAAACTCAGGTTCTCTAACTCTAAATCTGTTGTACCATAATTATCTTAAAAAATAATCCCACAGCAGCTTTATGGAGGGTCAGTAAAGTTCACTATATTGTGAATTGTGCATGTTGCTACTTCAGAATTCATATTTTAAGGCATTTGCTTTAACACAATGTATCTAGTTTTTCTGTTCCATGGAAATATGTTTCCTGTCTAAGCTTTACCAGAGTGAATGTGAACTTCTTTTACATTAATAAAACTTTGCAAATAGGGATCTCAAATTTACTAACCATAAATGCTTTTAAACTCCCTGCCCACCATCCAAGAATTACACTGTGGAACAGATGAAATCAATGCAGGTCACCTATCATAAATGATTATTCATCTTGACAAGCCTGTCTTGGCAGGGTCAGAGACACTGATGTTTGATTAGGAGTTATTTCTTTGTAACTGCACCTGTGGCATTGCCAATGTAGGCAGCTCCCAGTGAGGAATTTCCCTTTGCTAGAGTAGATCATCAATTTCTCAGCAACTTCTGCTCTTTGAGAATTGTCTAGGACAGGGCTTAAACTTTTTTCCAGTTGAGACCCCCTTTCCTGTTTTGGAAGTGTTCTTTGGCATTGCATGTCCTGAGGGCACACACAGTGCAAAGTGCTTGTTTTGTGTTCAGAAACAAGTCTGCAGTGTAGTTATATGATGCAACATGGGCAAGCACTGCCAGAAACACCTCAGATTCATTATGTGTTTGACTTTTAATTAATTTTTGGTGGTTGTGCATTCAGAAACCTTTTGCTGTTGCCAGTTTTTGGGGTCAATACCCACAGTTTAAAAAGCACTGGAATACTAAGAAGTTACATGTGTTACACAGTATGTATAACGGGGGAGGATTTGAACCCAGATCCTCCTTATTCTGAGGCCAAGTCTCTATCCACATTTCCTCTCACACAGGACTTTGGGTTTACAAAGTGTTTTCCATATATTGTGATATAATTTGAGTCTCCCAACTATTTTGTAGATGAATATGATATGTAATTTCATTAGTATAGAGAGGAACTTGGCATGCCTAAACAGACAGGAACATTCAAAGCAAATTTTAGCATTAGAGAATTGCCTGGCACCACCAAGAAGGCACCCTAATATTGAAGTTGGGGGAACATCACAGAGAAGTTAAGTGGATTTCCCATGGTCACATAGCAAGCAAGTACTGGATTTGGGATTTGAAATCAGCTCTCAGGGCAACTAGGTGGCACAGTGAATAGATCACTAGTGCTGGAGTCAGGAGGACCTGAGTTCAAATTTGGCCTTTACACTAACTGTGTGACCTTGGATAAGTCGCTTAACCCCAATTGCTTTGCCTTCCCCCTTCCAAAAAGGCAAAAAAAAAAAAAGAAACTAGATCTCCTTTGTCTCCAAACCCAAGACATTTTCCACAATGCTACACCATGACATACAATTTCTTCCAAAATCTTGATGAAAAATGAAGACAGGGTTAAATGGGAGGGTACTCTGTCACTTGTGGGGACATTAAATTCACTTAACATATAGATTAATCCTTTTAAAAAGTGATTTATCTTTTTCAAAGTAACACTGTGTAGGATGGTAGTGTTAAGGTGTGCTGACAGTGGCTGAGTTTATTTTGCCTCAAAATAGTCAATTTACATTCATCCCCTTCCTCACTAATTCTGCTAGACTCATCTTTGGAGTTCCATTCGTTTCCTTTCTGACAAGATAAATGGGATAAAACCCATTCAATATCATGTGTCATGTTATATTTTGTGCTTTAGAATTTCTATTTTCTATCCTTGTAGATGAAAGTATTTTAAATAGTTTAAAATTTTTTCAACCAAATTACCTCTTCTTTTTCTTGATGTGAAGGACTATTATTTCATCTGGTTTTCTTCACCACTTTCACCCACAGAAAATTATAAAGTGGCTACAGATGAAAGTTTCCTTTTTGGTCTAGAGGAGAAAGCAACTTTGTTAGGACTAGGGGAACACTAAAAGATATGTTACACCATAACTTTCCCAGATTTAGGTAAATTGTCATTCTAACTCCCACAAACAAGTTATAATTATCCTTGGAAAAAACACAATTTAGTTTGTGGAACTGCTGTAAAAAGGCCAGACACTCAGTGAAATGATTTTCGTTGACCCATCTCTCATTATACCATACACTTAGAATCACTTTTTCTTAGGACATTCCCAGGGCCTTTGTTTTCAAGTATACAATGATGTCTCTACTCACCACCTCAAGAAATACTCCATCTGGAAATTCAATGAGAACTCAATGATCCATTGGGCATTTTTTGTAAATAGTCAAGTGGTGAAAGTCACCAACACACAAACTATTACAGTCAAATATTACTATAGCGTATTTCAGTATTATCATCTAGAAAGATGAGCTAAGCAGGCACATGTCTCAGGAGCACAAAGTTGAGGGCACAAGAAAATTTATAACATATACATGACTTTCAGGACTTCTCCACTGGGCTTCCACACAGGTATCTTCTATGTACAGTGGTTCTCAACCTTCCTAATGCCATGACCCTTTAATACTCGTATGTGGGCTTGTCTGCATGTGGGTGGGGAGACTGATAGAGGAGCGCAGTGTCTCAGTTCCGAAGACCATCAGAAATATGTGTTTTCCAATAGTCTTAGGTGACCCCTGTGACCCAAAGGGGTTGTGACCCACAGGTTGAGAACCGCTATATGACCACCCCCTCTTCTGCCTCTTGGCTCCTTTTTATGTATTCTCTCCCTCCACTAGAATATAAACTTATTGAGGGCAGGGACTTTGTTTCATTTTATTTTTCTTTGTATCCTCTTTGCTTGGCACAGTGACAACCAGGAAACACTTAATAAAGACTTGTTGATCTGACTATTTACAGGTTTGAGGCTTAGGTCGCATAGTCAAGACCTGTGTATGCTACTGCCCTTTCACATGGAATAGTTTGGTACTAAAGAGGGGTAGGGATAAAAAATGGAAGCACTTTTGCATTTAGAAAACAACAACAACAACAACAATTAAATCTGCTAGTTAAAGGATTTAAAATACTGCTTTTTACATAGATTAAAAAAATTTGGTACCTAGAAGGAGCAGGCAAAGAGATTTGCTTTAATAAAATCTGCCAAAATTTGTGCCCATCCAAACAGTTTATTTGCAAAAGGGACAGAAAAATGACTATGACATAAATATTAAGGCTTAATTTAATTTATAAAGAATATGAGATCAACTCTTTTTTGTACTTAAATAGTTTCATGGTTTAAAGAGTCTGAGAAATAACTTTATGTATTAAAAACTGATATAATTCAAACATACTTAAAAAATAGTTGTTAGAGACAGATTATTAAATTAGACCTTTTTGAAAATTATGGAATAGGTATAACTATAGGGCATTGTGGTTCCTCAACTCATTTGTGTATAACTGTTATAAGACTCAGGAGGGGTAAGTTTACAGAAGAAAAACAATACAATTGTTTGTAGGCTATGGGATTATTTAATAGGGACTGCTGACAGTAAGAAACAGGAACTTCTTTTTAAAGAGGTAATCATAAACATTTATTAAATAGCTACTATATGTTAGGCACTGTGTTAAACACTAGGGACACGCAAAGAAAGAAAAGAAAGTTCCTGCCCTCAAGAAGCAAAGGATAAAAACAGGCTTTTTCATATGTTTTCCTGTAAGCTGTTTGCTATAAACTGAGTGACTAATGCACCATCTTGGTGAGTAATGAATTGGCTGGGCTTGTCTGCCTTGACTAGTAAGTCAAATTGAGCTGTTTTGCAATAAGCTTTGTTTGCCACAAGCTGATTTTTAATTAAAGCATCTTAATAAGTGAATAGCTTGCTAGATTATTTTGTATTGACCATAGAGAGCCATCCTCATGTGCTTGTAGTTCTTTGGCTTAAAGAAAATTGCTAGGAAAATTAATGGCATGATGGCAGAATTTGTTTAAGAATGATTGTAAGTTGAAAGAACTTAGTGCTTTATTGACTCAAGAATGCAAAAGAGGGGGGGGGTTTCCTTAGAAGAGCAATAAGTAACAGAATTGCAAACATAAACTTCTCATAGAACGGGAAGTTAGTTAAGAAGCAGCTTTGTACAGTACAGATTTTCCTGAATAGCTATGATATCAAGCCTGGAATACTAAATTATCAGTTGCCAAGAGCACAGAGTTTTCGGCACTCCTGTTTCCCTGCTTGATTTCTGTAGATGTGTCCACACTTTCCTTCATAGATAGTGATACATTGGTGGGAGAATGTCTGAAACTTGTTCATGGATTGTGGCATATTTATTATTCCTGTATTCAGTTTAGTATCAGAGTATGTTGGGGGTAATATTGTTTCTTTTGTGTTATTGTTGAGTACATGGTAACTTAAGATCTGATGTCAGGAGCCAAAATGATGAAGTACAGGCAGCAACCCGGTTGAACTTTTCAATATTACCCTCCAAACAACTTTAAAACATTTCCTCAAATCAAATTTTGGAGTGGTAGCACCAAAAAATAGGTCAGAGTGAAACATTTTTCCAGCCTAAGAAAATTGAGGAGGTTGGCAGTGCTATGACATCTGGCTGGGTGTTGGACAAGAGTACGTGAGCACCGTGGTAGGCTTTGTTTTTTATTTTTATTTTTTTGGATATAGTCTGTATTTGTTGTTGGCGTACATATTTCTTTTTCCCCAAGTTGAATTTAAGCTCCATGAAATCAGAGATTTTCATTATTTTTTGTCTTCATAGGTCTAACACTCTGCACAGTGGCTGATACATGATACATAATAGGCACTTAACCCACATCTGATTCTCTCTCTCTCACAGAGTCCCAACTAAAATTCCACCTTGTACATGAAGCCTTCCCCAACCCCTCTTAATTCCAATTCCTTACCTCTTTTAATTATTTCCTATTTATCATTTATATAACTTGCTGTGTGTATGTATATTTAGTGAACCTCCCATTTCTATTTTTCCAAATTATTTATTTTTAGTTTTCATCATTCTTTTCCACAAGATTTTGTGTTACAAATATCTTTCCCCATCTTTCCTTTACCCCCACCCCGAAAAAACCTTCCCTTCCCGCAATCTGTTTTCTCTTATATCCTCCCCCATTCCCCTCCCCTGCTTTCTAGTAGAGCAAGATGGATTTCTATACCCCAGTGCCTATATGCCTTTATATGTATATTTATCTATATCTATATCTATATCTATCCCAGTTGCATGCAAAACAAAACAAAAACAATTTTTTAAACATTTGTTTTTGAAACTTTGAGTTCCAGAGTCTTTCCCTTCTTCCCTCCTCACTCACCTCCACTGGGAAGACAAGCAATTCAACATAGGTTGTACATGTGTAGTTACACAAAACATTTCCATAGTAGTTATATTGTGAAAGACTAACTATATTTCCCTCCATATTATCCCACCTCCCACTTATTCTATTTTCTACTTTCACCCAGTCCCTTTTCAACAGCATTTGATCCTAACTATCCTCTCCCCCAATCTGCCCTCCCTTCTATCATTCCCCCTCTTCTCCACTTCCCCCCTGCTTTTCTGTAAGGTGAGATACCCAATTGAATGTATATGTTATTCCTTCCTTAATCCAAATTCAATAAAATGAGGTTGTTTCATTCCCTTTCACCTTCCTGCTCTTTCCCTCCATTGTAATAGTTTTCTCTTGCCTCTTTTATATGAGATAATTTACCCTAATCTATCTCTTCCATTCTCCTTCTCCCAATACATTCCTCTCTGACTTCTTAATTTTATTTTTTAGATCTCATCCCTTCCTATTTAACTCATCCTGTGCTCTCTATGTATACATGTACACACATATGCACATGCACATATATATATTTATACACACATACACCCTCTTATACATACATATATATGTATGTATACATACATACATAAATATATATATATATTCCCTTCAACTATCCTCATATTAAGGAAAGTCTCATGATTTACAATGATCATTTTTTCCATGAAGGAATATAAATAGTTCAACTTTAGTAAGTTCCTTATGATTTCTTTTTCCTGTTTACCTTCTCATGCTTCTCTTGCTTCTTGTATTTGAAAGTCAAATTTTCTGTTGAGCTCTGTTTTTTTTCATAAAGAATGCTTGAAAACCCTCTATTTCACTGAATGACCATATTTTTCCCTCACTCATTATACTCAGTTTTGCTGGGTAGGTGATTCTTGGTTTTAATCCTAGTTCCTTTGACCTCCAGAATATCATATTCCAAGCCCTTTGATCCCTTAACATAGAAGCTGCTAGATCTTGTGTAATCCTGATTGTGTTTCCACAGTACTCAAATTGTTTCTTCCTGACTGCTTGCAGTATCTTCTCCTTGACCTGGAAACTCTGGAATTTGGCTATATTCCTAGGAGTTTTCTTTTTGGGATCTTTTTCAAGAGGTGATTGGTAAATTCTTTCAATTTCTATTTTGCCCTCTGATTCTAGAATATCAGGCAATTTTCCTTGAGAATTTATTGAAGGATGGTTTCTAGGTTCCTTTTTTGATCATGGCTTTCAGGTAGTCCAATAATTTTTAAATTATCTCTCCTGGATCTATTTTTCAGGTCAGTGTTTTTTCCAATGAGATATTTCACATTGCCTTCTACTTTTTCATTTTTTGGGATCTGTTTCATAGTATTTTGATTTCTCATTTCTCATTAGCTTCCAATTGCTCCAATATAATTTTGAAGGAATTATTCTCTTCAGTGAGTTTTTGAAATTCCTTTTCCATCTGGCAAATTTGGCTTTTTAAAGCAATCTTCTCCTCATTGGCTTTTTGGGCCTCTTTTGCCATTTGATTTAGTCTATTTTTTAAGGTGTTATTTTTTTCAGTATTTTAGTGAGTCTTCTTTAGCAGGCTGTTGACTTGCTTTTCTTGCATCATTTTCATTTCTCTTCCCAGTTTTTCCTCTACTTCTCTTACTTGATTTTAAAAATCCTCTTGAGCTCCTCCATGGCCTGTAACCAATTCATATATTTCTTGGAAGCTGTTGGTTCAGGAGTTTTGACTTGGCTGTCTTTCTCCCACTCTATGCCTTGGTCCTTTTTGTCCCCCCAAAGAGTCTATGGTCTGTTTGTGCTTCCTGTGCTTGCTCATATTGCTAGCCAATTACTTGACATTTGAGTGCTTTTCCATGGTAGAACTCTGCTTCCAGAATGGAGAGGGCTCTGTCCCAAATCACTGGGTTTTTTTCAGCTGCCAGAGCTATTAGTTGGGCACTCTCTCTGCAGTCCCCACAAGCTCTGGCACACTGGCCACATACTTCAGGATCACCACCCAAGACCACGATCCATATCCAAGCTGCTTAAAGCAAGAGTGATTATCCTCTGAATGGTCATTCGGTCCCCTTATGATCTGCAGGCCAGAATCTCCTGAGGCAGTCAAGAAATGCAGCCACCGAGCCTTCTCTGCTTCTTGCCCCCAGGGGCAGGAGCCAGACTGTGCTTTCCTGTCCCCCTGTTTCCAACAGAGTTCCCCACTGACCTTTTACTTTGTCTTTGGTGTTTGTGGGTTGAAAACCACTACAGCTGCTGATGATTCACTCTCCTGAAGTCTGCTCTGGCTGCTGATGGTCGGGGCCGCCCTGGGGCTAGAACCATGGCTCACAGGGGAGTGCATTCAGCTCCCAGCATGATGTGATAGACCTTTCCTTTCGGCCTAGCAAGCCTTCAGTGGGATATTTATTTCTCTCTGTCTCTTTGTGGGTTCCACAGCTTTAAAATTTGTTTAGCCTCATTTTTTTTTACACATATTGGAAGTGTTTAGAGCTAGACCTGAAGCCAAGTTTGTGCTTTTACTCAACTATCTTGGCTATACCTCCCAGTGGTGGGCTTTGAAAGTGACTATAACAGTGATGGCAGTGGCAGCAGCAGCAGCAGCAGCTTCAGGAGATTTCAACCCAGCGATAGCAAGGGCATTGGGCAACTTGTTAGAAAGAAATTACAGTGGCCTCTTTGGTGGCACTAGGAGCAACTGGTACTCACTGATAATTCTATTGCTCATAAAAAGTTCTGGATTACAGTTCCAGGGCAGGGAGGAGTGCTTATGGTTGAATACAAGGGGAGCATGGGCCTTTGTCACAGGCAGAGAGGGAAATAGCGCTTGTGGCTGCAGGGGAGGAGGGGCTCTTCCTGAGTGATTATCAGAACACAGATCAGGAGAACAGTGACCACACCACTCCTAGTATTACATCACCTTGGAAACACTGAAAACTTATAGATTCCCAGAAGTAGCTTTGAAAACAACAGCACAAAAAGCCTAAAGCTTGAGACAGTCCCTCAATTACAACCAAGAATCCCTTATTGAGCAAAACTGACTCTAATTCTTCAGGAAGAAAATGAATATTTAACCAAATAAAGAACTTTCAAACATTCCTAATGAAAAGACCAGAGCTGAATAGAAAATCTGAAAAATGACAAATGTTGGAGGGGTTAAGGGAAAATAGGTAAATTAATAAACTGTTGGTGGAATTGTCAAGTGATGTAATCTTTCTGGAGAACAATTTGGACCTATGTCCAAAGGGCTATGAAACTGTGCCTACTCTTCATCCAGCAATACCACTACTAGATCTATACCCCATAGAGATAAAAAAAAAATCAGGAAAAAGACATATTTATCTACACAATATTTATAGAAGTTCTTTTTGAGGTGGAAAATAATTGGGAACTGAGGGGATGTCCATCGGTTGGGAAATGATTGAACAAGTTGTGGCATAAGATTGTAATGATAAACTATTATGCTATAAAAATGATGAGAGGAGTAGTTTCAGAAAAAAACAAACAAAAAACCCCAATAAAACAACAACAATGCAAAACCTATATGAACTGATGAAAATGGAGGTGAGAGGTAGCACTATCATTGTGCACAGGAACAGCATGTTTTAATAATGATCAGCTATGAAAGACTTGCTACTCTACACAATTATCTTGGATAATTCCAAAGGACTCATGATGAAAATATGCTTTCTCTCTCTATAAAAGAGAACTGATGAACTCTGAGTGAAAATTGAAGTAGCTTTCCCCCTCTCCCCCATTTTTTCTTGCTTTTTTGTGATATGGCTAATATGGAAATATATTTCGCATGATTTCAATTATATAGTTGATACAATTTTTGCTTATCTTCTCAGTGGATAGTGGAATATTTGCAGGGAGAGAATTCAAAATTCAAAATTTAAAAAGTAAAGTGTTAAAATAAATATTAAATTTATTTTCTTAAAAAAAATCTAATATGTTATCCTCATGAGTGTCCGCATTTGTGTAAATGGCAGCACACCACTGGAGGCATGAGATTTATATTGCTGAGTATGGAAAGTATATTCTTCCCACAACCAACTTACCTCTAGGATCCTGAGAGATATTGCATGTCACCATGTGGTTGGTGATAGTGTCCTCTCTTATACCTGCTAGTATGAAGACATTTGTGCCATAAGAAATGATGGCCATTAAATGAGAGAAGTTTAAGAAAATTTATATGAACAGATATAGAGTACAGTGATCAGGACAAGTATACCAATATACAGAGACTATAGTGACATAAATGGAAAGAAAAAAATATGAACCTGAACGCTATGTAATGATAACAATCAAACTTGAATCATGAGAAGAAAGGAGAAAATGAACTTCTCTACCTTCTTTGTAGATGAGAGAGCCTTTCAGTGTGGAACCTTGTATATTCTATCAGATTTGCTTAATGTATTAGTTTTTTCCAACTATTTTTTTCTTCCTCTCTTTTATTCATTGTTTTAAGGGATGGTTAGTTGGGTAGGAGAAGGGAGAGGGATATAGTCAGAAATGAAGGTGATGCAATAATAAAGGATGGGAGGTCAGTTTCTAAACTCATGATTACATTGATATAGAGGTCTCTTAGGCAGGAACTTCTCTCAATGATGCTGTTGGGCATGGG